>CM037867.1:10028727-10217720 GCA_021292105.1 Anadara kagoshimensis | reverse complement strand
GGGAACAATGTGTTCAAAAGTTGTGGAATGATGGGAATTAACAGCTGGTCATGTCAGATTTCCAACCGTAGCGTGTTTTTTGAATAACACAATTTTGGTTTTTAACAGCAATAACACATATCAGCTTTAAAACCAAGTTGGCTACCGATTGGTTAATACGTCGTTGGAATTGGGAACAATGTGTTTCAAAAGTTGTGGAATGATGGAATTAACAGCTTGGTCATGTCAGATTTCACCGTATCGTGTTTTTTGAAATAACACAATTTTGGTTTTACAGCAATAATCACATATCAGCTGAACCAAGATTGGCTACCGATTGTTAATACGTCGTTGGAATTGGGACAATGTGTTCAAAAGTTTGTGGAATGATGGAATTAACAGCTGTCATGTCAGATTTCCAACCGTAGCGTGTTTTTTGAAATAACACAATTTTTGGTTATTACATAATCACTGTTTAAAACCAAGATTGGCTACCGATTGTTAATACGTCGTTGGAATTGGGAACAATGGTTTCAAAGTTGTGGAATGATGGGAATTACAGCTGGTCATGTCAGATTTCCAACCGGTAGCGTGTTTTTTGAAATAACACAATTTTGGTTTTACAGCAATAATCAACATATCAGCTGAAAACAGATTGGCTACCGATTGTTAATACTCGTTGGAATTGGGAACAATGTGTTCAAAAGTTGTGAATGATGGGAATTAACAGCTGGTCATGTCAGATTCCAACCGGTAGCGTGTTTTTGAAATAACACAATTTTGGTTTTAACAGCAATATCAACATATTTAAAACCAAATTGGCTACCGATTGTTAATACGTCGTTGGAATTGGGAACAATGTGTTCAAAAGTTGTGGAATGATGGGAATTAACAGCTGGTCATGTCAGATTTCCAACGTAGCGTGTTTTTTGAAATAACACAATTTTGGTTTTACAGCAATAATCAACATATCAGCTCAAAACCAAGATTGGCTACCGATTTGTTAATACGTCGTTGAATTGGAACAATGTGTTCAAAAGTTGTGGAATGATGGGAATTAACAGCTGGTTCATGTCAGATTTCCAACCGGTAGCGTGTTTTTTGAAATAACACCATTTCTGTTTTAACATAAATAACTGTTTAAAACCAAAATTGGCTACCGATTGGTTTAATACGTCATTGGAATTGGAACAATGTGTTCAAAAGTTTGTGAATGATGGGAATTAACAGCTGGTCATGTCAGATTTCCACGGTAGCGTGTTTTTTTTGAAATAACACAATTTTGGTTTTACACAATAATCAACTATCAGCTAAAACCAAATTGGCTACCGATTGGTTATACGTCATTGGAATTGGGAACAATGTGTTTCAAAAGTTGTGGAATGATGGGAATTAACAGCTGGTCATGTCAGATTTCCAACCGGTAGCGTGTTTTTGAATAACACAATTTTTTGTTTGTTTTTACAGCAATATCAACATATCAGCTGAAAACCAAGATTGGCTACCGATTGGTTAATACGTCGTTGGAATTGGGAACAATGTGTTCAAAAGTTGTGGAATGATGGGAATTAACAGCTGGTCATGTCAGATTTCCAACCGGTAGCGTGTTTTTTGAAATAACACAATTTTGGTTTTTTTAAAAAGCAATAATCACTTCAGCTGAAAACCAAGATTGGCTACCTATTGGTTAATACGTCGTTGGAATTGGGAACAATGTGTTCAAAAGTTGTGGAATGATGGAATTAACCGCTGGTCATGTCAGATTTCCAACCGGTCGCGTGTTTTTGAAATAACACACAATTTTTTTATAACAAATATCAGCTGAAAACCAAATTGGCTACCGAATTGGTTAATACGTCGTTGGAATTGGGAACAATGTGTTCAAAAGTTGTGGAATGATGGGAATTAACAGCTGTCATTCAGATTTCAACCGGTATGCGTGTTTTTTGAATAACCAATTTTGGTTTTACAGCAAATCAACATATCAGCTCAAACCAAGATTTGGCTACCGATTGGTTAATACGTCATTGGAATTGGAACAATGTGTTCAAAGTTGTGGAATGATGGGATTATACAGCTGGTCATGTCAGATTTCCAACCGGTAGCGTGTTTTTTTGAAATAACACAAATTTTGGTTTACAGAATATAACATGAAAACCAAGATTGGCTACCGATTGGTTAATACGTCATTGGAATTGGGAACAATGTGTTCAAAAGTTGTGAATGATGGGAATTAACAGCTGGTCATGTCAGATTTCCACCGGTAGCGTGTTTTTTGAAATAACACAATTTTGGTTTTACAGCAATAATCAACATATCAGCTGAAAACCAGATTGGCTACCGATTGTTAATAAGTCGTTGGAATTGGGAACAATGTGTTCAAAAGTTGTGAATGATGGAATTAACAGCTGGTCATGTCAGATTTCCAACCGTAGCGTGTTTTTTGAAATAACACAATTTTTGGTTTTACAGAAAATCACTGTTAAAAACAAGATTGGCTACGCGATTGTTAATACGTCGTTGGAATTGGGAACAATGTGTTCAAAAGTTGTGGAATGATGGGAATTAACAGCTGGTCATGTCAGATTTCCAAACCGGTAGCGTGTTTTTTGAAATAACACAAATTTTGGTTTTACAGCAATAATCAACATATCAGCTGAAAACCAAGATTGGCTACCGATTGTTATACGTCGTTGGAATTGGGAACAATGTGTTCAAAGTTGTGGAATGATGGGAATTAACAGCTGGTCATGTCAGATTTCCAACAGGTAGCGTGTTTTTGAAATAACACCATTTCTGTTATAACAGAAATACTGTTTAAAACCAAATTGGCTACCGTTGTAATACGTCATTGGAATTGGGAACAATGTGTTCAAAGTTGTGGAATGATGGGAATTAACAGCTGGTCATGTCAGATTTCCAACCGGTAGCGTGTTTTTTGAATAACACAATTTTGGTTTTACAGCAATAATCACATATCAGTCTGAAACCAAGATTGGCTACCGATTGGTTAATACGTCGTTGGAATTGGGAACAATGTGTTCAAAAGTTGTGGAATGATGGGAATTAACAGCTGGTCATGTCAGATTTCCAACCGGTAGCGTGTTTTTTTTGAAATAACACAATTTTGGTTTTACAGCAATAATCACATATTTAAACCAATTGGCTACCGATTTTGTTATACGTCATTGGAATTGGGAACAATGTGTTCAAAAGTTTGAATGATGGGAATTAACAGCTGGTCATGTCAGATTTCCAACCGGTAGCGTTTTTTTGAAATAACACAATCTGGTTATTACAGAAATACTGTTTAAAACCAAATTGGGCTACCGATTGTTAATACGTGTTGGAATTGGGAACAATGTGTTCAAAAGTTGTGGAATGATGGGAATTAACAGCTGGTCATGTCAGATTTCCAACCGGTAGCGTGTTTTTTGAAATACCCAATTTTTGGTTTTACAGCAATAATCAACATATCGTCAATGAAAACCAAGATTGGCTACCGATTGGTTAATACGTCGTTGGAATTGGGAACAATGTGTTCAAAAGTTGTGGAATGATGGGATTAACAGCTGGTCATGTCAGATTTCCAACCGGTAGCGTGTTTTTTGAAATAACACAATTTTTGGTTTTACAGCAATAATCCAACATATCAGCTGAAAACCAAGATTGGCTACCGATTTGTTAATACGTCGTTGGAATTGGAACAATGTGTTCAAAATTTGGAATGATGGGAATTAACAGCTGGTCATGTCAGATTTCCAACCGGTAGCGTGTTTTTTGAATAACACAATTTTGGTTTTAACAATAATCAACATATCAGTTTAAAACCAAGATGGCTACCGATTGTTAATACTCATTGGAATTGGACAATGTGTTCAAAAGTTGTGGAATGATGGGAATTAACAGCTGGTCATGTCAGATTTCCAACCGGTAGCGTGTTTTTGAATACACACCATTTTGGTTTTACAGCAATAAAACATCTAGCTCAAAACCAAATTGGCTACCGATTGTTAATACGTCATTGGAATTGGGAACAATGTGTTCAAAGTTGTGGAATGATGGGAATTAACAGCTGGTCATGTCAGATTTCCACCGGTAGCGTGTTTTTTGAAATAACACAATGTTTGGTTTTACAGCATAATCACATATCAAGCTGAAAACCAAGATTGGCTACCGATTGTTTAATACGTCGTTTGGAATTGGGAACAATGTGTTCAAAAGTTGTGGAATGATGGGAATTAACAGCTGGTCATGTCAGATTTCCAACCGGTAGCGTGTTTTTTGAAATAACACAATTTTTGGTTTTACAGCAATAATCACATATCAGCTGAAAACCAAGATTGGCTACCGATTGGTTAATACGTCGTTGGAATTGGGAACAATGTGTTCAAAACTTGTGGAATGATGGGAATTAACAGCTGGTCATGTCAGATTTCCAACCGGTAGCGTGTTTTTTTGAAATAACACAATTTTTGGTTTTACAGCAATAATCAACATATCAGCTGAAAACCAAGATTGGCTACCGATTTGTTAATATGTCCTGGAATTGGGAACAATGTGTTCAAAAGTTGTGGAATGATGGAAATTAACAGCTGGTCATGTCAGATTTCCAACCGGTAGCGTGTTTTTTGAAATAACACACCATTTCTGTTATTAACAGAAATACTGTTTAAAACCAAAATGGCTACCGATTGGTTAATACGTCTTGGAATTGGGAACAATGTGTTCAAAAGTTGTGGAATGATGGGAATTAACAGCTGGTCATGTCAGATTTCCAACCGGTAGCGTGTTTTTTTGAAATAACACAATTTTTGGTTTTAAGCAATAATCAACATATCAGCTGAAAACCAAGATTGGCTACCGATTGGTTAATACGTCGTTGGAATTGGGAACAATGTGTTCAAATTTGTGAATGATGGGAATTAACAGCTGGTCATGTCAGATTTCCAACCGTAGCGTGTTTTTGAAATAACACACCATTTCTGTTATAAACAGAAATACTGTTTAAAACCAAATTGGCTACCGATTGTTTATACGTCGTTGGAATTGGGAACAATGTGTTCAAAAGTTGTGAATGATGGGAATTAACAGCTGGTCATGTCAGATTTCCAACCGGTAGCGTGTTTTTTGAAATAACACAATTTTGGTTTTACAGCAATAATCAACATATCAGCTGAAAACCAAGATTGGCTACCGATTGGTTAATACGTCGTTGGAATTGGGAACAATGTGTTCAAAGTTGGGAATGATGGGAATTAACAGCTGGTCATGTCAGATTTCCAACCGGTAGCGTGTTTTTGAAATAACACAATTTTTGGTTTTAAAGCAATAATCAACATATCAGCTGAAAACCAAGATTGGCTACCGATTGGTTAATACGTCGTTGGAATTGGGAACAATGTGTTCAAATTTGGAATGATGGGAATTAACAGCTGGTCATGTCAGATTTCCAACCGGTAGCGTGTATTTTGAAATAACACACCATTTCTGTTATAACAGAAATACTGTTTAAAACCAAATTGGCTACCGATTTGGTTAATACGTCATTGGAATTGGGAACAATGTGTTCAAAGTTGGGATGATGGGAATTAACAGCTGGTCATGTCAGATTTCCAACCGTAGCGTGTTTTTTGAAATAACACAATTTTTGGTTTTTACAGCATAATCACATATCAGCTGAAACCAAGATTGGCTACTGATTGGTTAATACGTCGTTGGAATTGGGAACAATGTGTTCAAAAGTTGTGGAATGATGGGAATTAAAGCTGGTCATGTCGATTTCCAACCGTAGCGTGTTTTTTGAAATACACAATTTTGTTTTACAGCAATAATCAACATATCAGCTGAAAACCAGATTGGCTACCGATTTGTTAATACGTCCTTGGAATTGGGAACAATGTGTTCAAAAGTTGTGGAATGATGGAAATAACAGCTGGTCATGTCAGATTTCCAACCGGTAGCGTGTTTTTTGAAATAACACACCATTTCTGTTATTAACAGAAATACTGTTTAAACCAAAATTGGCTACCGATTGGTTAATACGTCATTAGAATTGGGAACAATGTGTTCAAAAGTTGTGGAATGATGGGAATTAACAGCTGGTCATGTCAGATTTCCAACCGTAGCGTGTTTTTTGAAATAACACAATGTTTGGTTTTACAGCAATAATCAACATATCAGCTGAAACCAAGATTGGCTACCGATTGTTTAATACGTCGTTGGAATTGGGAACAATGTGTTCAAAAGTTGTGGAATGATGGGAATTAACAGCTGGTCATGTCAGATTTCCAACCGGTAGCGTGTTTTTTGAAATAACACAATTTTTGGTTTTACAGCAATAATCAACATATCAGCTGAAAACCAAGATTGGCTACCGATTGGTTAATACGTCCTTGGAATTGGGAACAATGTGTTCAAAAGTTGTGGAATGATGGGAATTAACAGCTGGTCATGTCAGATTTCCAACCGGTAGCGTGTTTTTTGAAATAACACAATTTTTGGTTTTAAAGCAATAATCAACATATCAGCTGAAAACCAAGATTGGCTACCGATTGGTTAATACGTCGTTGGAATTGGGAACAATGTGTTCAAAAGTTGTGGAATGATGGGAATTAACAGCTGGTCATGTCAGATTTCCAACCGGTAGCGTGTATTTTGAAATAACACACCATTTCTGTTATAAACAGAAAATACTGTTTAAAACCAAATTGGCTACCGATTGTTAATACGTCATTGGAATTGGGAACAATGTGTTCAAAAGTTGTGGAATGATGGGAATTAACAGCTGGTCATGTCAATTTCAGACCGGTAGCGTGTTTTTTGAAATAACACAATTTTTGGTTTTACAGCAATAATCAACATATCAGCTGAAAACCAAGATTGGCTACCGATTGTTAATACGTCCTTGGAATTGGGAACAATGTGTTCAAAAGTTGTGGAATGATGGGAATTAACAGCTGGTCATGTCATTTCCAACCGTAGCGTGTTTTTTGAAATAACACAATTTTTGGTTTTACAGCAATAACAACATATCAGCTGAAAACCAAATTGGCTACCGATTTGTTAATACGTCCTTGGAATTGGAACAATGTGTTCAAAAGTTGTGGAATGATGGGAATTAACAGCTGGTCATGTCAGATTTCCAACCGGTAGCGTGTTTTTTGAAATAACACACTATTTCTGTTATTAACAGAAATACTGTTTAAAACCAAAATTGGCTACCGATTGGTTAATACGTCATTGGAATTGGAACAATGTGTTCAAAAGTTGTGGAATGATGGGAATTAACAGCTGGTCATGTCAGATTTCCAACCGGTAGCGTGTTTTTTGAAATAACACAATGTTTGGTTTTACAGCAATAATCAACATATCAGCTGAAAACCAAGATTGGCTACCGATTGTTAATACGTCCTTGGAATTGGGAACAATGTGTTCAAAAGTTGTGGAATGATGGGAATTAACAGCTGGTCATGTCAGATTTCCAACCGGTAGCGTGTTTTTTGAAATAACACAATTTTTGGTTTTACAGCAATAATCAACATATCAGCTGAAAACCAAGATTGGCTACCGATTGTTAATACGTCGTTGGAATTGGGAACAATGTGTTCAAAACTTGTGGAATGATGGGAATTAACAGCTGGTCATGTCAGATTTCCAACCGGTAGCGTGTTTTTTTGAAATAACACAATTTTTGGTTTTACAGCAATAATCAACATATCAGCTGAAAACCAAGATTGGCTACCGATTTGGTTAATACGTCCTTGAATTGGAACAATGTGTTCAAAAGTTGTGGAATGATGGGAATTAACAGCTGGTCATGTCAGATTTCCAACCGGTAGCGTGTTTTTTGAAATAACACACCATTTCTGTTATTAACAGAAATACTGTTTAAAACCAAAATTGGCTACCGATTGGTTAATACGTCATTGGAATTGGAACAATGTGTTCAAAAGTTGTGGAATGATGGGAATTAACAGCTGGTCATGTCAGATTTCCAACCGTAGCGTGTTTTTTGAAATAACACAATTTTGGTTTTACAGCAATAATCAACATATCAGCTGAAAACCAAGATTGGCTACCGATTGTTAATACGTCGTTGGAATTGGGAACAATGTGTTCAAAAGTTGTGGAATGATGGGAATTAACAGCTGGTCATGTCAGATTTCCAACCGGTAGCGTGTTTTTTGAAATAACACAATTTTTGGTTTACAGCAATAATCAACATATCAGCTGAAAACCAGATTGGCTACCGATTTGGTTAATACGTCGTTGGAATTGGGAACAATGTGTTCAAAACTTGTGGATGATGGGAATTAACAGCTGGTCATGTCAGATTTCCAACCGGTAGCGTGTTTTTTGAAATAACACAATTTTTGGTTTTACAGCAATATCAACATATCAGCTGAAACCAAGATTGGCTACCGATTTGTTAATACGTCCTTGAATTGGGAACAATGTGTTCAAAAGTTGTGGAATGATGGGAATTAACAGCTGTCATGTCAGATTTCCAACCGGTAGCGTGTTTTTTGAAATAACACACACCATTTCTGTTATTAACAGAAATACTGTTTAAAACCAAAATTGGCTACCGATTGGTTAATACGTCATTGGAATTGGGAACAATGTGTTCAAAAGTTGTGGAATGATGGGAATTAACAGCTGGTCATGTCAGATTTCCAACCGGTAGCGTGTTTTTTGAAATAACACAATTTTGGTTTTACAGCAATAATCAACATATCAGCTGAAAACCAAGATTGGCTACCGATTGTTAATACGTCGTTGGAATTGGGAACAATGTGTTCAAAGTTGTGGAATGATGGGAATTAACAGCTGGTCATGTCAGATTTCCAACCGGTAGCGTGTTTTTTGAAATAACACAATTTTTGGTTTTACAGCAATAATCAACATATCAGCTGAAAACCAGATTGGCTACCGATTGGTTAATACGTCGTTGGAATTGGGAACAATGTGTTCAAAAGTTGTGGAATGATGGGAATTAACAGCTGGTCATGTCAGATTTCCAACCGGTAGCGTGTTTTTTGAAATAACACAATTTTTGGTTTTACAGCAATAATCAACATATCAGCTGAAAACCAAGATTGGCTACCGATTGGTTAATACGTCCTTGGAATTGGGAACAATGTGTTCAAAAGTTGTGGAATGATGGGAATTAACAGCTGGTCATGTCAGATTTCCAACCGGTAGCGTGTTTTTTGAAATAACACAATTTTTGGTTTTAAGCAATATCAAATATCAGCTGAAAACCAAGATTGGCTACCGATTGTTAATACGTCGTTGGAATTGGGAACAATTGTTCAAAAGTTGTGGAATGATGGGAATTAACAGCTGGTCATGTCAGATTTCCAACCGGTAGCGTGTATTTTGAAATAACACAATTTCTGTTATAACAAAATACTGTTTAAAACCAAATTGGCTACCGATTAGTTAATACGTCATTGGAATTGGGAACAATGTGTTCAAAAGTTGTGGAATGATGGGAATTAACAGCTGGTCATGTCAGATTTCAGACCGGTAGCGTGTTTTTTGAAATAACACAATTTTTGGTTTTACAGCAATAATCAACATATCAGCTGAAAACCAAGATTGGCTACCGATTGGTTAATACGTCCTTGGAATTGGGAACAATGTGTTCAAAAGTTGTGGAATGATGGAATTAACAGCTGGTCATGTCAGATTTCCAACCGGTAGCGTGTTTTTTGAAATAACACAATTTTTGGTTTTACAGCAATAATCAACATATCAGCTGAAAACCAAGATTGGCTACCGATTTGTTAATACGTCTTGGAATTGGGACAATGTGTTCAAAGTTGTGGAATGATGGGAATTAACAGCTGTCATGTCAGATTTCCAACCGGTAGCGTGTTTTTTGAAATAACACACTATTTCTGTTATAACAGAAATACTGTTTAAAACCAAATTGGCTACCGATTGGTTAATACGTCATTGGAATTGGGAACAATGTGTTCAAAAGTTGTGGAATGATGGGAATTAACAGCTGGTCATGTCAGATTTCCAACCGGTAGCGTGTTTTTTGAAATAACACAATGTTTGGTTTTACAGCAATAATCAACATATCAGTGAAAACCAAGATTGGCTACCGATTGGTTTAACGTCCTTGGAATTGGGAACAATGTGTTCAAAAGTTGTGGAATGATGGGAATTAACAGCTGGTCATGTCAGATTTCCAACCGGTAGCGTGTTTTTTGAAATAACACAATTTTGGTTTTACAGCAATAATCAACATATCAGCTGAAAACCAAGATTGGCTACCGATTGTTAATACGTCGTTGGAATTGGGAACAATGTGTTCAAACTTGTGGAATGATGGGAATTAACAGCTGGTCATGTCATTTCCAACCGGTAGCGTGTTTTTTGAAATAACACAATTTTTGGTTTTACAGCATAATCAACATATCAGCTGAAAACCAAGATTGGCTACCGATTGTTAATACGTCTTGGAATTGGGAACAATGTGTTCAAAAGTTGTGGAATGATGGAATTAACAGCTGGTCATGTCAGATTTCCAACCGGTAGCGTGTTTTTGAAATAACACACCATTTCTGTTATTAACAGAAATACTGTTTAAAACCAAATTGGCTACCGATTGGTTTAATACGTCATTGGAATTGGAACAATGTTTTCAAAAGTTGTGGAATGATGGGAATTAACAGCTGGTCATGTCAGATTTCCAACCGGTAGCGTGTTTTTTGAAATAACACAATGTTTGGTTTTACAGCAATAATCAACATATCAGCTGAAAACCAAGATTGGCTACCGATTGTTTATACGTCGTTGGAATTGGAACAATGTGTTCAAAAGTTGTGGAATGATGGGAATTAACAGCTGGTCATGTCAGATTTCAACCGTAGCGTGTTTTTTGAAATAACACAATTTTTGGTTTTACAGCAATAATCAACATATCAGCTGAAAACCAAGATTGGCTACCGATTGTTAATACGTCGTTGGAATTGGGAACAATGTGTTCAAAACTTGGGAATGATGGGAATTAACAGCTGGTCATGTCAGATTTCCAACCGGTAGCGTGTTTTTTGAAATAACACAATTTTGGTTTTACAGCAATAATCACATATCAGCTGAAACCAAGATTGGCTACCGATTTGTTAATACGTCCTTGGAATTGGGAACAATGTGTTCAAAGTTGTGGAATGATGGGAATTAACAGCTGTCATGTCAGATTTCCAACCGTAGCGTGTTTTTTGAAATAACACACCATTTCTGTTATTAACAGAAATACTGTTTAAAACCAAAATTGGCTACCGATTGGTTAATACGTCATTGGAATTGGAACAATGTGTTCAAAAGTTGTGGAATGATGGGAATTAACAGCTGGTCATGTCAGATTTCCAACCGGTAGCGTGTTTTTTGAAATAACACAATTTTTGGTTTTACAGCAATAATCAACTATCAGCTGAAAACCAAGATTGGCTACCGATTGTTTAATACGTCGTTGGAATTGGGAACAATGTGTTCAAAAGTTGTGGAATGATGGGAATAACAGCTGGTCATGTCAGATTTCCAACCGGTAGCGTGTTTTTTGAAATAACAACATTTTTGGTTTTACAGCAATAATCAACATATCAGCTGAAAACCAAGATTGGCTACCGATTGGTTAATACGTCGTTGGAATTGGGAACAATGTTTTCAAAAGTTGTGGAATGATGGGAATTAACAGCTGGTCATGTCAGATTTCCAACCGGTAGCGTGTTTTTTGAAATAACACAATTTTTGGTTTTAAAGCATAATCAACATATCAGCTGAAAACCAAGATTGGCTACCGATTGGTTAATACTCGTTGGAATTGGGAACAATGTGTTCAAAAGTTGTGGAATGATGGGAATTAACAGCTGGTCATGTCAGATTTCCAACCGGTAGCGTGTATTTTGAAATACACACCATTTCTGTTATTAACAGAAATACTGTTTAAAACCAAATTGGCTACCGATTGGTTTAATACGTCATTGGAATTGGGAACAATGTGTTCAAAGTTGTGGAATGATGGGAATTAACAGCTGGTCATGTCAGATTTCCACCGGTAGCGTGTTTTTTGAAATAACACATTTTTGTTTTACAGCAATAATCAACATATCAGCTGAAAACCAAGATTGGCTACTGATTGGTTAATACGTCGTTGGAATTGGGAACAATGTGTTCAAACTTGTGGAATGATGGGAATTAACAGCTGGTCTGTCAGATTTCCAACCGGTAGCGTGTTTTTTGAAATAACACAAGTTTTGGTTTTACAGCAATAATCAACATATCAGCTGAAAACCAAGATTGGCTACCGATTTGTTAATATGTCCTTGGAATTGGGAACAATGTGTTCAAAAGTTGTGGAATGATGGGAATTAACAGCTGTCATGTCAGATTTCCAACCGGTAGCGTGTTTTTTGAAATACACACCATTTCTGTTATTACAGAAATACTGTTTAAACCAAATTGGCTACCGATTGGTTAATACGTCATTAGAATTGGGACAATGTGTTCAAAAGTTGTGGAATGATGGAATTAACAGCTGGTCATGTCAGATTTCCAACCGGTAGCGTGTTTTTTGAAATAACACAATGTTTGGTTTTACAGCAATAATCAACATATCAGCTGAAAACCAAGATTGGCTACCGATTGGTTAATACGTCCTTGGAATTGGGAACAATGTGTTCAAAAGTTGTGGAATGATGGGAATTACAGCTGGTCATGTCAGATTTCCAACCGGTAGCGTGTTTTTTGAAATAACACAATTTTTGGTTTTACAGCAATAATCAACATATCAGCTGAAAACCAAGATTGGCTACCGATTGGTTAATACGTCCTTGGAATTGGGAACAATGTGTTCAAAAGTTGTGGAATGATGGGAATTAACAGCTGGTCATGTCAGATTTCCAACCGTAGCGTGTTTTTGAAATAACACAATTTTTGGTTTTAAAGCAATAATCAACATATCAGCTGAAAACCAAGATTGGCTACCGATTGGTTAATACGTCGTTGGAATTGGGAACAATGTGTTCAAAAGTTGTGGAATGATGGGAATTAACAGCTGGTCATGTCAGATTTCCAACCGGTAGCGTGTATTTTGAAATAACACACCATTTCTGTTATAAACAGAAATACTGTTTAAAACCAAAATTGGCTACCGATTAGTTAATACGTCATTGAATTGGGAACAATGTGTTCAAAGTTGTGGAATGATGGGAATTAACAGCTGGTCATGTCAGATTTCAGACCGGTAGCGTGTTTTTTGAAATAACACAATTTTTGGTTTTACAGCAATAATCAACATATCAGGTGAAAACCAAGATTGGCTACCGATTGGTTAATACGTCCTTGGAATTGGGAACAATGTGTTCAAAAGTTGTGGAATGATGGGATTAACAGCTGGTCATGTCATATTTCCAACCGGTAGCGTGTTTTTTTGAAATAACACAATTTTTGGTTTTACAGCAATAATCAACATATCAGCTGAAAACCAAGATTGGCTACCGATTTGTTAATACGTCCTTGGAATTGGAACAATGTGTTCAAAAGTTGTGGAATGATGGGAATTAACAGCTGGTCATGTCAGATTTCCAACGGTAGCGTGTTTTTTGAAATAACACACTATTTCTGTTATTAACAGAAATACTGTTTAAAACCAAAATGGCTACCGATTGGTTAATACGTCATTGGAATTGGGAACAATGTGTTCAAAAGTTGTGGAATGATGGGAATTAACAGCTGGTCATGTCAGATTTCCAAACCGTAGCGTGTTTTTTGAAATAACACAATGTTTGGTTTTACAGCAATAATCAACATATCAGCTGAAAACCAAGATTGGCTACCGATTGGTTAATACGTCGTTGGAATTGGGAACAATGTGTTCAAAAGTTGTGGAATGATGGGAATTAACAGCTGGTCATGTCAGATTCCAACCGGTAGCGTGTTTTTTGAAATAACACAATTTTTGGTTTTACAGCAATAATCAACATATCAGCTGAAAACCAAGATTGGCTACCGATTGGTTAATACGTCCTTGGAATTGGGAACAATGTGTTCAAAAGTTGTGGAATGATGGGAATTAACAGCTGGTCATGTCATATTTCCAACCGGTAGCGTGTTTTTTGAAATAACACAATTTTTGGTTTTACAGCAATAATCAACATATCAGCTGAAAACCAAGATTGGCTACCGATTTGTTAATACGTCATTGGAATTGGGAACAATGTGTTCAAAAGTTGTGGAATGATGGGAATTAACAGCTGGTCATGTCAGATTTCCAACCGGTAGCGTGTTTTTTGAAATAACACACCATTTCTGTTATTAACAGAAATACTGTTTAAAACCAAAATTGGCTACCGATTGGTTAATACGTCATTGGAATTGGGAACAATGTGTTCAAAGTTGTGGAATGATGGGAATTAACAGCTGGTCATGTCAGATTTCCAACCGGTAGCGTGTTTTTTGAAATAACACAATGTTTGGTTTTACAGCAATAATCAACATATCAGCTGAAAACCAAGATTGGCTACCGATTGGTTAATACGTCGTTGGAATTGGGAACAATGTGTTCAAAAGTTGTGGAATGATGGGAATTAACAGCTGGTCATGTCAGATTTCCAACCGGTAGCGTGTTTTTTGAAATAACACAATTTTTGGTTTTACAGCAATAATCAACATATCAGCTGAAAACCAAGATTGGCTACCGATTGGTTAATACGTCGTTGGAATTGGGAACAATGTGTTCAAAAGTTGTGGAATGATGGGAATTAACAGCTGGTCATGTCATATTTCCAACCGGTAGCGTGTTTTTTGAAATAACACAATTTTTGGTTTTACAGCAATAATCAACATATCAGCTGAAAACCAAGATTGGCTACCGATTTGTTAATACGTCCTTGGAATTGGGAACAATGTGTTCAAAAGTTGTGGAATGATGGGAATTAACAGCTGGTCATGTCAGATTTCCAACCGGTAGCGTGTTTTTTGAAATAACACACCATTTCTGTTATTAACAGAAATACTGTTTAAAACCAAAATTGGCTACCGATTGGTTAATACGTCATTGGAATTGGGAACAATGTGTTCAAAAGTTGTGGAATGATGGGAATTAACAGCTGGTCATGTCAGATTTCCAACCGGTAGCGTGTTTTTTGAAATAACACAATGTTTGGTTTTACAGCAATAATCAACATATCAGCTGAAAACCAAGATTGGCTACCGATTGGTTAATACGTCGTTGGAATTGGGAACAATGTGTTCAAAAGTTGTGGAATGATGGGAATTAACAGCTGGTCATGTCAGATTTCCAACCGGTAGCGTGTTTTTTGAAATAACACAATTTTTGGTTTTACAGCAATAATCAACATATCAGCTGAAAACCAAGATTGGCTACCGATTGGTTAATACGTCCTTGGAATTGGGAACAATGTGTTCAAAAGTTGTGGAATGATGGGAATTAACAGCTGGTCATGTCATATTTCCAACCGGTAGCGTGTTTTTTGAAATAACACAATTTTGGTTTTACAGCAATAATCAACATATCAGCTGAAAACCAAGATTGGCTACCGATTTGTTAATACGTCCTTGGAATTGGGAACAATGTGTTCAAAAGTTGTGGAATGATGGGAATTAACAGCTGGTCATGTCAGATTTCCAACCGGTAGCGTGTTTTTTGAAATAACACAATTTTTGGTTTTACAGCAATAATCAACATATCAGCTGAAAACCAAGATTGGCTACCGATTGGTTAATACGTCATTGGAATTGGGAACAATGTGTTCAAAAGTTGTGGAATGATGGGAATTAAAAGCCGGTCATGTCAGATTTCCAACCGGTAGCGCGTTTTTTGAAATAACACAAATTTTGGTTTTACAGCAATAATCAACATATCAGCTCAAAACCAAGATTGGCTACTGATTTGTTAATACGTCATTGGAATTAGGAACAATGTGTTCAAAAGTTGTGGAATGATGGGAATTAACAGCCGGTCATGTCAGATTTCCAACCGGTAGCGTGTTTTTTGAAATAACACAATTTTTGGTTTTTTAAAGTTAAAGTCTGTCCCGAGCCATTAGGCCCATCAGGCCGGAGCTTATCCCGGTTTCGGTGGCGTTAAGCGACTGAGAGTACAAGACTCTCCCCTGAATGGGACGCTGGTCCATCGCAGGGTTAACCCCCAGCATTTTGCTGGTACTCATTTATTTTTCAGCCGAGTGAACTGGAACAACGTGAAATTAAGTGTCTTGCTCAAGGACACAACACATCGCCCGGTCCAGGGATCGAACCCACGACCTTCGAATCATGAGTCCAATGCCTTAACCACTAGGCCACGCGCTTCCACTTTTTGGTTTTACAACAATAATAAACATATCAAGATGCGCGTTTTCAAATGCATGGGAACTGGATTTCTATTTTTAGTAACTGTGACCTTGACTTTTGACCAAGTGACCTGGTTTGCAATCACATGTATGTTGACATAGGGAATAAGTTGACCAATTTTGAGGTCAATTTGACAAAATGCATGGGAACTGGATTTCTTTTTATAGTAATTGTGACCTTGACCTTTGGCCTGATTCATTATCCCATACATTGTTTTTTTTTTGTCATAAGGAATAAGTAAAAGAAGTTTGAGATCAATCGGACAAATAATGTGTCTTTAAATGCAGGGAAACTGCATTTCTATTTATAGTAACTGTGACCTTGACCTTTGGCCCGATTCGCTCTCCTATGCATTGTTTTGTCACAAGGAATAAGTAAAAGAAATTTGAGATTAATCAGACAAATAATGTGTCTTTAAATGCAGGGAAACTGAATTTCTATTTATAGTAACTGTGACCTTGACCTTTGGCCTAGTGATCTGATTTGCAGTCCCATTCGTTGTCCTGTCACAAGAAACAGGTTGACTAAGTTTGAGATCAATCAGACAAACAGTACATCTTTAAATGCATGGAAACCAAATTGTTAACAGATAGCTGCCTGCCTGCCTGCGGGACAGCACCATAACATAATATGAAAGGGTGTATATAGTTTTACAATATGATAACAAACACAAAACTGGTCATATCATTATTAACTGAAAATCTTTAAATTGATAAAAACATTATGCTAAGCTGAATCATTTTCAGCTAAAATAGTTTTTATCTGATATAAAGTCCAACCTGCCTTAAAAAGCCAACTCTATAAAAGGGCTTCCTACTAATAAAGGCCAGCAGAATTGTATCCCAATTGTTCTTTATACATATTATTTGAGCCTGTATATAAAGGCTACCTGCCCATAAAAGCCACTTTTACTCGTTCCCTTTGGTGACCTTTATAGACAGGTTTGACTATTTATGTTTTACTGATATAATTTATTTTTCTACATTTTTATACACATCCTTTTGGAAAAAAGTGAAGCATATTATGTGATCATGCTGTTTATCTGTCTGACAATCTGTTAAAATTTTGCTTGTAACCTAACAAGCCCTATAATTTTAAACGGGATTTAATGATATTTTGTTTTTACATATGGATGTCTATGTATATTATTCTTAATACCATACTATGTATAGGCAAACAACATTGACCTGTCCGCTTGACCTTTCATCATGAATATTCATATAGGAAGATCCACCCAATACATGGGTTGTGTTAAGATCCAAGTTAATACACCCACAGTGCACATGTGTACTCTATGAGGTGAGTATATATCATGAGGTATACAGAATAAACATCTGTGCTCCCTATACATAGATGTATTCCATCTGTGATAAATATATAAACTGAAAGGTCAAACGAATGGGTCAAAGTTGTTTACCTATATACACAGTTATACCGTAAACCAACTTTCATTCGGTGAATCTGATATTAACTTTTGTGTGTTTTGTGATGACAAAAGAATCGCGAAAGTAAGTTGACATAAAAAATGGTTTTATTTATAACAAATATTTAACTACAGTTCATATTGCAAAAGTTTAAAGTTGTGAAAGATTTTGGTAAGAGAATCCTGAAAATAAATATTAGTGAACAAGAGTCCCATTGGCCTTAATGCTCACCTGAGAGTGTACATATCTCATGCAGAGGTTCAATGGTCAATTCCATTAATTAAAGAGAATGTCTAAATTTTCAGCAGTTAGGACCAGTATGCAAAATGTTTGCTAATTAATTATAACTTGTTCTAAGAATGCTACATCTGCAGCGTTTTCTCTCGCTGTTAAAATTAGTAACTTGGTGATAACTGCCAGTTCAATCGGCAAATTATCGAGAGAAAAAAGTTGGGGTCTTTTTTATGATGATCTGGTTATGTCCCTATACTTTACCATTTTTGTGTATTAGAATTGCAAGTCACAGTCATCACAGTGCTTTGTATACATGGTGATTACATGTACAAGCCTTTGTATAGCCTAAAACTACTATCGAATAAGGTAGTTTCCCCTGGGTAAAATGACTAAATTTTCCTAATTTCATCACTAATATTCCCAAAACAACAGTGATATGCAAGCAATTTAAATCTAGTTGTCCTTACCAATAAAATGTTAGTTATTGTCACTTATATCATCTTTGCAAAGAGGATCCTGAGCTACTGCAAACATGCCGTTATACAGTTTGCTGTATCCCAGAACTTCAAATTTTCCCAATTTAAAAAGCAGAAGGCAGTTTTTAAACAAGAGGCCCATGGGGGCTCGTCTTTGTCATTGAACCTGTTTTATTATTGTATGTAATTTTTTTTTTTAAATCAAGTTTTGGTATTTGTGTATAAAGATTGTGTAAATAATTTTTTTTTTGTATAGATATTTTTGAATAATTTTGTCATGGCAAGTAGGGAAACATTTTTAAATGAGGCTAAAATTGCCGGTTTGTCGGGGCAAGATATTATTGATTATATTGAAAATAAAATAAGAGAAAATGAAGAGAGAGAAATTTGTAGGTTAGAGAGAGAAAAAGAGAAATTTGAGAGAGAATTACAAAAAGAGAGAGAGGAAGCTGAAAGAGAAAAAGAGAGAGAAAAAGAGAAATTTGAGAGAGAATTACAAAAAGAGAGAGAGGAGGCAGAAAGAGAAAAAGAGAGATTTGACAGAATGAGACAGAAAGAGTTAGACGAGGTTGAAACTAAAATTAAATTAAAAGAGTTAGAAATAAAATCAGGAAAACATAGCTCACCTGTCATTAACCCTAAAATGCCCAAACTTCCTAACTTTAATGAGGCACATGATACCATGGATGCATTTCTTTATAGATTTGAAACACATGCTAAGTCTATGCATTGGGATCAAGCCCAGTGGTGTACTTATCTTGCCACATTTCTTACAGGTAATGCACTTGATGTGTATTATAATTTATCTTCAGTAAATCCTGTAAATTATGATCAGCTTAAAGAAGCGTTGTTAAAATTTTTCGACTTTACTGTAGATGGTTTTAATAAACGTTTTCGAGATCTTAAGCCTGAACCTACTGAGGCTATGCAAGTTTTTGGGGAAAAACTGAAATCGTTATTTGCTCGTTGGTTGAAATCCGCTAACGTCAGTACCATGAATCAATTAGCTGATCTCATTCTTAGAGAACAGTTTTTGCGTTCAGTTTCTACCGATCTTGAATCTTATTTAAAAGAGAGAAATTTAAAATCATTCGCAGATGTAGTAGCATCAGCCGAAGCTTATCGTAGTGCACATCCGGATTGTAATCTAGCTGCTAGTACTAGTAACGCGACTTGGACAATGTATCGGTGGCCGTGCGTGTAACGTGTTTGGTAACACGATTATATTGTTTGTTTCTGATCATTTTAGTTTGGCTTGATACCTTGAGCAGAAGAAAAGTCCAAAAAAAAATTATTGTGGAATAGTTTGCACATAGAAAATTTTTGTGATGAATTGGTGAACTGAAAATAAATTGAAGAATTGAATTATGTAAAAAGAACTGAATAATTCTGTGTAAATGCAGATAATTTAATTGATATTGAAGTTGTTTGTGTTGAATTGATTTTGATGAACTGAAATGTAAAATGATTCGGTGAAATTATTAAACTGTTGTGTGGAAAACGAACTGAAATGAATTGTAATATTGAGATACAGTGAAATTATTGAACTGTGGAGTGAAAAACGAACTGAATTGAATTGATGTAATATTGTGAATCGGACATTGAGAAGAGTTAATTTGTTCTGAAGATGAACTCTGATGGATTTGACAATCTATATTTGAAGTTTTGAGTATTTTGATGAATGTAGTTTAAAAATTGAAATTCCTGAATAATTATGAACATTTTGTATATGTGTGTTGGTTTTTTTCTTTTAAAAAAAAAATTAAGTTGTTGCCAATCTGCCGAGCCGTTGGTAACAATTATAGGTATTGTTTAGCCTCTGTGACCTTGACCTTTGAACCCATGACCTTTTTCTATACATCAAAATGATTGTTATATCAATACCTACAACATTCTAATAAACATATACAAAATGTTTATAGTTTTCAAGATAATTAACCATTTTGGTATTGTTTAGCCTCTGTGACCTTGACCTTTGAACCCATGACCTTTTTCTATACATCAAAATGACTGTTATATCAATACCTACAACATTCTAATATACATGCCTATACAAAATGTTTATAGTTTTCAAGATAATTATCCATTTTGGTATTGTTTTTCATCTGTGACCTTGACCTTTGAACCCATGACCTTTTTCTACACATCAAAATGATGGTTGTATCGATACCTACAACATTCTAATATACATGCCTATACAAAAAGTTTATAGTTTTCAAGATAATTAACTATTTTGGTATTGTTTCGCATCTGTGACCTTGACCTTTGAACCCATGACCTTTTTCTATACATCAAAATGATCGTTATATCAATACCTACAACATTCTGATATACATGCCTATACAAAAAGTTTATAGTTTTCGAGATAATTAACCATTTCGGTATCGTTTCACATCTGTGACTTTGACCTTTGAACCAATGACCTTTTTCTATACATCAAAATGATCGTTGTATCAATACCTACAACATTCTATAGTCCGATCACTTATTCAGTGATGAAAACTGATGCGGCCTTAAAAAGATCGTGGAATACTTACCTCAAATTTCATTAATGCTATTTGTAGATCTGTTATTTTTATAACATGTGTTTAAAAATTTTGATTAAATTTCTTATATTAAGTCTAACAAGAGGCCCATGGGCCTGATACGCTCACCTGATAACTAATGGCTAGCTGATAGATTTAAAGACAACATAAAAACTAAACCCCAATGACTTTTTTCTTTATATCATGATAACTGTTGTATCAATACCTACTACATTCTAGTATACATGCCTATACAAAAATGCAGTAATAGTTTTCAAGATAATTAACCATTTCAGTATTGTTTCACATCTGTGACCTTGACCTTTGAACCCATGACCTTTTTCTATACATCAAAATGATCGTTGTATCGATACCTACAACATTCTAATATACATGCCTATAAAAAAAGTTTAGTTTTCGAGATAATTAGACATTTCGGGATTGTTTCGCATATGTGACCTTGACCTTTAAACCCATAACCTTTTTCTATACATCAAAATGATCGTTGTATCAATACCTACAACATTCTAATATACATGCCTATACAAAAAGTTTATAATTTTCGAGATAATTAACCATTTTGGTATTGTTTCATATCTGTGACCTTGACCTTTGAACCCATGACCTTTATCTATACATCAAAATGATCGTTGTATCAATACCTACAACATTCTAATATACATGTCTATACAAAAAGTTTATACTTTTCGAGATAATAATTATAATCAGAGGTAAAAAAAATTAGGTAATGACCTTCACAAATGACCTTGTTTTGCATCTGTGACCTTGACCTTTGAACCCATGACCTCTTTCTATACATCAGAATGATCGTTGTATCAATACCTACAACATTCTAATATACATGCCTATACAAAAAGTTGATAGTTTTTGAGATAATTAACCATTTCGGCATTGTTTCACATCTGTGACCTTGACCTTTGAACCCATGACCTTTTTCTATACATCAAAATGATTGTTGTATCAATACCTACAACATTCTAATATACATGCCTATACAAAAAGTTTATAGTTTTCGAGATAATTAACCATTTCCGTATTGTTTCGCATCTGTGACCTTGACCTTTGAACCCATGACCTTTTTCTATATATCAAAATGATCGTTCTATCAATACCTACAACATTCTTATATACATGCCTATACAAAAAGTTTATAGTTTTCGAGATAATTAACCATTTCGGTATTGTTTCACATCTATGACCTTGACCTTTCAACCCATGACCTCTTTCTATACATCAGAATGATCGTTGTATCAATACCTACAACATTCTAATATACATGCCTATACAAAAAGTTGATAGTTTTTGAGATAATTAACCATTTCGGCATTGTTTCGCATCTGTGACCTTGACCTTTGAACCCATGACCTTTTTCTATACATCAAATGATCGTTGTATTGATACCTACAACATTCTAATATACATGCCTAAACAAAAAGTTTATAGTTTTCGAGATAATTAGCCATTTCAGTATTGTTTCACATCTGTGACCTTGACCTTTGAACCCATGACCTTTTTCTATACATCAAAATGATCGTTGTATCAATACCTACAACATTCTAATATACATGCCTATACAAAAAGTTTATAGTTTTCGAGATAATTAACCATTTCGGTATTGTTTCATATCTGTGACCTTGACCTTTGAACCCATGACCTTTATCTATACATCAAAATGATCGTTGTATCAATACCTACAACATTCTAATATACATGTCTATACAAAAGTTTATACTTTTCGAGATAATAATTATAATCAGAGGTAAAAAAAATTAGGTCACGACCTTCACAAATGACCTTGACCTCATTTTGAAGATACTAACAAGAAGATGTCAAAACTGAAAACCCCATGTCATTATCTGGTCAAATAGTCAAGTTATAACAATTTGAAGCTTTTTTACGACTTTTTCAAAATTAAACGCAAAAACGCGTAACCTATTTTTTATCCGAATTTCACAAAATGAACAAACTATAGGCTTAAGACCCTAGAGAAGCCAAATATCACATCAGATTTTTTCTCCAATCAGTACTTTCAGAGAAGAAGATTTTTTAAGATTTTTGCACCCCTAGGTCACCTTGACCTAGTTATGGTAGCCATGGCAACGCCACGAACAAATCTGAATTGCACCGGCCCATATATACTTCTGACAAAGTTTCATTAAAAACTGTCTGGTAGTTTCAGAGGAGAAGTCGAAAATAGGTGTTAACGACGCACGCACGCACACACGCACACACGCACACACGCACGCACACACGCACACACGCACATACACACGCTGCGCTATGCCATAAGCTCACATGACCTTCGGTCAGGTGAGCTAAAAATTAAATAAATCGGTTTTTATTAGACGCGCATCTGAATTTAGACAATGCGTATCACGTAGTAAAATGCATAATCGCCAATAACTACATGTTTTGAGACAAAAATCGCGGCTTTGTTAGATAAGCTTTAAGGTTTTGTAGTTTTAAAACATAGAATTAAAAAATTGTGTCGTTCTAGGCTAAACATGTGTAACAAATGAATATTATTCATTATTTTGATATTTGTGCTGCTTTACCTGTTGTCCATTCATAAACAAGTGCAATGGGTTAGTCCGTGACGTATACTGGTTAGGAATAGGAACACCTGTATAAACCCGTATCGCGTGAATACGTATTAGCCAATCAGAACCCAATTATGAATGACATATATGAATGAAACTGTCGAATATGCCATATCAACATATGAGAGGGGCAACAGCTACCTTTAAATTAATTGCTAAATTTTGACTCCCAAAAACTCAAAAACTACAGTGAATGTTAATAATTTAACCATGAAGATAGAAAAATAGTATTTTTAAATACTTATCTTTAAAACAAGACTGCAAACGAATGAGTATTTACTTCTCAGCAAACTTTTATCGAAAAAGTTTATTAAAATTTATTCATATAAATTAATAGCAAAAAATTGAAAAATCTGATAATATTTGCAAAAAATATTCAAAATATGGAAAAATATGTTCCAATAACACGTGTGAAATTTCAAGTCTATTGGAGTTATATCAAGTGAGATATCCAAGTTTGAATCGCACCACCCATTCAAAACATGTTTTTTCATCACTGAAAATGTGATCGGACTATAATATACATGCCTATACAAAAAGTTTATGGTTTTCGAAATAATTATGATAATCAGAGGTAAAAAAAAAAAAATAGGTCACGACCTTCACAATTGACCTTGACCTCATTTTGAAGATACTAACAAGAAGATGTCAAAACTGAAAACCCCATGTCATTATCTGGTCAAATAGTCAAGTTATAACAATTTGAAGCTATTTTACGATTTTTTCCAAATTTTTTGCAAAAACGCGTAACCCATTTTTTGTCCGAATTTCACAAAATGAACAAACTATAGGCTTTAGACCCTAGAGAAGCCAAATATCACATCAGATTTTTTCTCTAATCAATACTTTTGGAGAAGATTTTTTAAGATTTTTGAACCCCTAGGTCACCTTGACCTAGTTATGGTAGCCATGGCAACACCACGAACAAATCTAAATTGCACCGGCCCATATATACTTCTCACCAAGTTTCATTGAAATCTGTCTTTTAGTTTCAGAGGAGATGTCAAAAATAGGTGTTAACAATGCACACACGCACGCATGCACGCACATACACACGCTGCGCTATGCCATAAGCTCACATGACCTTTCGGTCAGGTGAGCTAAAAATGTAACAAATGCACTGGTATAACACATCTAGCAAGCCACATTATATTGTTTGAGGAGGGAGTGACCTCGCTTCTTATAAATAAGAAATGTGTTTTAACCACTGATGGTTGACTGAGCATGCCACATGCATTGGGTCAAAGAATTCAAAGTAAATAAACACACAGTATGACATTGTTATTGTTTTCAAATACAAAGTAACTGATTACAATTTGTAAAAATGGTTTCATCAAAAATAACACACCATTCGAATTGAGGTGCATCATTCTTCATTCTTAAAATCATCACGTCAAAAACGCCAAGAAATACACTCTGGAGAAAACACTGCATCTAAAATATCTAAAGTCTTATCTTTAAAATGATAAACTGGTAAAAACAAACATAAAAAATAGGTCATTTTTATATTTGTTGGCACCTAGACCTTTGAACTTATGACCTTTATTCATGTATCGCTAATACCTGTAGTTTTCAAGATAATTAACCATTTTAGAATTCATTTGCATCTGTGACCTTGACTTTTGAACCCATGACCTTGATCTATATATGAATCAAAATGATCATCATGTCAATACCTACACGGAAAAACCCATGCCATTATCACCTGAAATGTTAAAAGATAGGAATTTTTATCAAAGTTCAAAAACTGGGACATGACCTCGACTTTGATCTTGACATCAATTTGAAGAAAATAGCATGACAAGCTCAACAGTGAAAACTTCATACAATTAGATTTAGCCATTGTTAAGTTACAACAATAAATGTTTCATTTTACAAATTACAAAATTTTACACAAAAATGCACAAAAACTTAGTTTTTGTCCAATTTTCATGTTACCAGGTATCCTGAATCCAAATATCCAATCAAAATTTGACTGCACGTTTTGATATCAGAGAAATTGTCATTTGGCTATTTTAGTAATGGCAGCCATCTTGTTTGGTATGGCCTGTTACCCAGGCATGTTAATCACTGTGTTTCATCAAATTTGGCCCAGTAATTTCGAAGGAGATGATTAAAATGTAAAGTTTAAGCATGACACACAACAGAAGACATACAACGGTCGGTGATAAATTGCAGACTTTCGCTCAGATAAGCTAATAAAAGTTGGTTTACAGTAGTCAAGACAGTTATATAACCATTACCGTAATCCTTCTATATATTCGGACCCTCTATGTTTTCGGACACCCCAATTTTGAAATTTCAATAATTTTCAAATTTCCTCTAATTTCGGACGGCATTTTTTTGCCTCTAAATCCGGACGCGATTTTGTTGGAATTCACCCGTAACAAGCAATACATATTGCTTATAATTAATATTGAATAAAAACATGAAGAAATGTTGTTGTTTTGTTGTTAATTTACATTAAAATTTGTTATTTTTATGTGTTTGTTGCGTTGTGTATTTGCGTTATGGAGTCATGATTGTAACTTTGAGGACAAGTATTTTACGATGTATTTACGTTTTTAATGTAAGCTGAATATAGCCATACCTGTATTAAGTGTTTTAATATTCTTTGAAAGTGAAAGTTGATTGAAATTAAAAATCGTGGGTAAGAAACATCGTACGAGACCAGAAGTTCTGTCGGCACACAAATTCAACATCAAAGACATTTTTTCAGGAAGTGACGTTATGAATGAATTTCATTGGATGAGAAACTTGTGGAATCCCTTCTGATTCAATGGCAATGCATGTCAACTTTGGGAATTCCCGATCCTCTGATACTTTCATTTGTCTAAAAACGGGAAGATGGACATTACGATGTATTTATTGTTTTTTCCTAAGATTAAAATTGTTTGAAACGTGAGTAATTAGTGTGTGCCAAACTTTCAAAATGATTAATGGACATTCGGTCTGGTAAACCTAGAAACTTTACCAGACCGTAAAGTTTTTTACTGGACCAAAAATTCTTCAATAAAAAGAAAACAATTATTCGGTTTGTAAATACTTACTTATTTTCTCCTTTAAAACGGAAAGCTACGGGAGGCACAAATTATGAAGAAAATTTGAAAGAAAATTCAAGAAACATTGGATGGAGGGGCGACCATGGTTGCAATTTGACAAGGAGAAACGAGTCGGGTCGAGTTAGGGAGGCGTAGCACACAATAATAATTTAAAAGGTCAGAATACATTTATTTATGGAAGTACAAATAAATGTATTCTGGCCTTTTAAATTATTATTGTGTGCTGCGCCTCCCGACCCGTAAAATTCAAAGTAGTGTGTGCATTTCATTACACATTTCTCCTCGTCAAATTGCAACCATGGTCGCCCCTCCATCCAATGCTGCTTAAATTTTCTTTCACGTTTTCTTCATAATTTGCGCCTCCTGTTGCTTTCCGTTTTATTGGTTTCCCTGGAATAGCTCCTGGAACGTATATTTCAGGTTAAACATTTTTGTAATAACGGAAGTCGGATGGTAATAATAAAATTCGAATTGGATCGGAACTATAAATCCGAATTTTTGGCGCTCTCTATTTTCCGAACTGGTTACCGGACATACGGTCCGGAAAAATCTGATTTTTTATCGGACCAGCGGTAATTTTATCGGACTTGTCCGACGGTCCGACGAAGTTTGGCACACACTGGGAGTTAAAACAATGTATTTGTAAACTATTGTGTTCTGTGAGTGATAACATAGATTTTTAAACAAAAGCTATATTGATCACGGCGAACCCCATTCATACATGTCCTGGTTCTTAATCGTACAAAATGTGGAATTTCTTGACTAAAAAATATTCTTGACCATTATTAATTATAAACATTTTGACCGTAGACAGTGACAGAAGACGAAGTGGGTAACGGTGAACCTCAAACGGTGGGAACTACTGACAAAGATCACGCGATTTGCTTACAAAAAATGGCGTCCTTCGATGTGTATTACACATTGGATCATGATTATTGGTCAACAAACACTTCAAAAAACGACTTTTTTTGTGAAATAAACAACACAAAAGGTAATTTCAACATGAACTTTATTTGAAAATTGACATTATAGATGATATCCATGTGCGTATCGTCGTTGATAGTGTCTTGCATTACCGGGAGGGCAGCGAGACATATTATCGGCTCCTAAATATCGGACAACTCTAAATATTCGGACACCCCCATTTTTCCAAGTGTATAATTTTCATATTTCCTCTAAATTCCCGGACACTTGAAAATGAAATTATTAAAATTCGTCCGAATACATAGAAGGATTACGGTAATCTCTAATGTAGGGGAATTTAAAAGAGATGATGATGTAACCTAAGGAGATACTCAATATGTTCCAACTGATATCAGGAACAAGGAACAAACTAGAGTTATCACATTTGCCCATCTAAAATAATGACCTAGTTTTACTGCTTAGTAATTTTGTTAAAAAATGGCTGTAAAAGACACACACTGCTCTATGCAATAAATACGGCCTTTCAAGCAGGTGAGCTAAAACCAACAGACTCTAAAATGTAGTTTAAATATTTCTGGTCTCTCTCAATCTATTGTGAATAGGGCCAGGTTCTTGTAAATGTGAAAAATTAGCTGTCAAATAGCCAAAACTATGAAAATTAAAAATACTTTTGTTGTTAAAAAAACTCTAAAATGGACATATGAAATATGTTTAATGAACTTAATTACAATATATATATTAGTTTTATTTGTTTAAAGATTGATTTTTGACAAATATTTTTGGCTTGATTTATTTTGGCATTTTTATATTCAATTTTGCAGTTATTTTTTTTATTAATTGTGAAAATCAGCTTGGTGTTTATGAAAAAAAAAATATTTTCGGTTGGGAATCAGACCCATTATCAGCACCAAATATGACCAAGCGAGACGACCCTGCATTTATTTCAAAATACATTTCAGATATTTAGCATAAAGAGTGGCAGTAAAATATGACTTTTAACCAGGTTAACTAGATTCAGATTTTATACCTTGAACCCTACTCCTCAACCAGGCCACATTACACATATTTGGGACTGAAATAAATCATGGACATCTTTAAAACTGCCAGAGTATTCAGAGTTTGCACACTGTCTCCAAAATGGAGTGGAGTAAAGGTGTTTTATGCCAAGTCAAGATTCTTTCAATTATATCGAGGCAGTCAGCTCAGGAATGTGAGAGAAAACTGGAGTGCCAAAGAAACCCACTGAGCTTGCTTGGTATGGGTGATCCTGGAATTGCAGAAATATTTTTTACAAATCTGTTTAGATTCCAGTTAAATTTGGTACAGGTTACACTGGAATTTAAGCAAAAAGTTAAGATAAATTTTTGAAAATCAACGGAATAAAGAAACCAATTCAGTTTGTATCCATAATGGGGGAGATGGGGCAGGAAGGATATATTATTAGATGTTTTGATCAAACCCAGCCAGAGTTCAAACCCAGGACCGCCCAAGTTCTCAAATAATAAGAATAACAACAAATTATTGTCGACAAAATAACATTCGTTTATCTTCTGCTTCTTGTGTGTGTTTCTAAAGTATTTTGAAAATCCAAATTTCAAGTGTGTAACAGGAATGAGAACAAATGCAGGGTCAGATGGGGACCTCCCATACTATAGGCAAGTACTCTACCAAGTGAGCTACCCTGCAGACCAATATTTTCCTTCCTGTTATTTTTTAATTTTTCCATGGTCCCAAGTGGGAAATCTCACCCAAATTCCCTTGGATGGATTTTATTTGGGTGGTAATTGCCAGTTCACTTCTGAGGGCCACACTGGCCGCCAAACTAAGGAGAAAAATGCATCGTCGGACAGGGGATCGAACACGGGACCTCCCGCACTATAGGCAAGTGTTCTACCAAATGAGCTACCGAGACCACTACAAAAGTCAACATAGATTCAGTCCATAGCAATACGGGAAATTAATGACATCGAATAATTTTTTTTTAAATACATAGAGCAGTGTGTGTGTCATCAACAAAAAAGAAACATCGAAGCTGAAAATAATAAGTTTCAGGTTATAAACAGATTCACCCGATTTAGGGATCTTCCGTTTTGGAATGTATTCGGGCAAGTAAAGTAACTTTTATTTCCTCAATGTTTTAAATACAATTAAGTAAACGGTTACTCCCCTAATAATCACGCCTGAAAACCTCGTAAAAGAATTACACGTGGAATAATACATAAATGCACCTACCTTGTATAGCTGTAAAACATCCATTCGTTCATTCTTCTCAACATCAACACGTTGTATCTGGGATGTTGATTACACTGCTAAATCCAATATGTAACACATGAATTTTATAATCACTAATAAACAGCTATATCCAAATGTAACCGTGAATAGTAAAACTCACAAATAAACAGCTAACTTTAACGTGCTCATCATTAAGAAGCACCTGCTGGAAGTATCCGCTGGGGGCACGATGACACTGATAAATCACGTGGCGCTTGTCACAATTTGCAATGATAACCGGTCCAGTCTATTTTTTCCGAGGGGTTCAGCTGAAAGAGAAATTCCAAGATCTTTTTAACATCTATAATCACTTTTGAAAAAAGGGGGAATTTTAATTGGCATTAATAGAATCTTCTTCAAAGATAGTGGAATGAACAAAATTTAAAAAAGTAAAAATAATGTTTTACCGATAAATGGGCGAAAAACAATTATTAGTATTTTTTATTTTAAACAAATATGAAATTAAAAATTATCAAAATGTTGACATTTTATAGTTGAGGTTTTCTATATGTAATTTAATTTATATCCCATTGAACAACAAATTCCCGCGTATTTATCAATTTTCATTAAACTGTGAGTAATTAGGTAATTAATTAAAAAGTAAAAAATAAAATTTAAAATTGCAACAGAGTTGGGTTGAGTAATGGTGTTTAACATCCTAGTCAAGAATATTTCACTTATATCGATACGTCGCCAGCTACAGGCGAAGGTGCAGAAATTTTGCCCGTGGTCTTGGGTCAGACCCGGTCGAGGTTCGAACCCCGCGGCCGTTTCGTATTGATTGATTGATTGATTGATTGATGGTGCAGTGGTAATGTGTAGGGAGGTGTTCTTTAACGTGTCACATTTCTGATTCGGAGTACTATTGGTAAAAGGAAACGTCTCATTGCGGGCAAAATGTGGGATTAAATACCGCTGGTAAAAACTAGGCAAACCACGAAGGAGGAAACTGAAGTGCCCGGAGAAAACCGCTAACCTTTGTCGAGTGAATTGATCAAGTATTTTACTCTAAAAAAAACTGCCCAAAAGGGATTCGAACCTAGGTGGTGACCATTTAACAGAGTTCTGGAGCGTATACCTGACATGTTGAACCGCAGATCGTTGTTTCCTTATTATGCTGTATAACACTTTTATTCAAATTAAATAATTAGCATAAACCTCCGGAGATGGTAAAGAACTACCATGTACAATGTAGCAAACAATAAACATGATGGTCAAATAACATATATACATAACTAAACCTGCTGCATACGACTCCAAAATGTCTCTAAAATACTATTTATTTACATAATAAGCACAATCTTTCAACAACGTAACATGATAATTTAAATAATATCACAAAATTGCATAAGACATTCATGATTTATAACACAAGCAGACAAGCAGGACGCGTTCCGATATAACGGCGAAAATAGAATATCATACGCGATAAAATGCAAATAAAGATGAAATAAATAATAATTCGAATAATTATTACAGTACTTACACAATGGTGGCAGTAAAAAATCCATTAATTAAAAAAAGTCTAATTACTGTAAATAACCCAGCTGGTAGCGCCGCTAACTTTTCCCGCGAAAATGATCATGTGACTTGAAATAATCATGTGACTTGAAATCCCTAATTAACCGAATAATTAAGTCTATATATACAAAACCCAAAGTACAAAGTTCGATAACTGCACAAATTAAGGATTAAGTCAGACACCATCTCGGGTTAGAAAAACTGATCAGCGGGTGGGGTTCGAAGGGAGTGGGAGGCACTGCGCTTTAGAACACTAGACATTGCTTATTTCTAAGCAAAACAAGCCTTCTTTCGCTTAAAAATGAGCAGTGTCTAGTGTTAAAATTATTTTATTCTTTATTTTGATGTTTGTACTAATTTACTTAAACTTTTCTATCAAAAACAGTGCAATTTGATATAAGTCGCCCACTATCTGATGACATTGTTTATAAACTCGGACGGGTTTAAATAACGCATAGATAGGTGTAAGGCTATAAGTAGCGTATCACTGTATGTGTATAATCACGCCGGCTCACGCTTTATTCGTTACAATTACCCTAATATTAAAATAAAATCGCTGTATAATTTGCTATCAGATCTTTGACGACCTTTTTTTGAAGTTTACAGGTAAAGGATTGAAACACCTGTATAAACCCGTAGGGCGTGAATGCCTATTAACCAATCAGGACCTGATTCTTGACGACTTAACTGATTGAAGCTGTTAACAAATTAGAGGACCAATAGTTTTTAATTTTTAACGTTCAAAACTACAGCGATTATGTCACATTTAACAATGTTGATAGACAAATAGTATTAGCCGCAAGACAATTAAGTTGGGGCCGCAATATAAAATATTTTCTCTCAGACAGTAAATACTTTCACAATCTTGCATTAACGGGCTTCCTAAAAACAAGTTGGCAAAAGAACAAGCATTTTTTCTAGTTGACAAACTTTTATCGAAAAAATTTAAAGATTCTGAGAAAATTTTCAGAAATAAAACGCAAAACTCAACTGGAAACTTTGTCAGTTCCCTCGTCGAAGGTCGGTGGTTTTCTCCTGCCAACCCGGTTTTCTTCCCGTCGTCCATGAACTGACTGTCTCAATATAATTGGAGAGCCTTGACAGGGGCGTAAAACTACATGGCTCCGCTCTAGAAACTCCTCTCGTTAATTATCTGTAGATATCTTTTTCGAAAACACAACACATTCCCCGGTAACAGGAAAGAGAAAAAACGCAGGGTCGGACCGGGGATAGAATCCGGCACTTCCCGCACTATAGGCGAGTGCTCTACCCCTGAACTACCCAGACCTCTACAAAAATAAGGAAAATACACACTAACGTTTTGGAATATTCAAAACAAATTTTGAGCCAAGATGCAAAGGCAAATTGTTCGGTGTAAATTTGTTTTCTTTGACTTTCAAAATTCTTTTTCAAAAAATCAATAAGTATGAACCCACCTTACAGGCCACCTCTATATAAGGACCACCTATTTTTAAAGGCCCATACAATTTTATCCCGATAACTGTTTATTCATGGTATTTGAACATTATATAAGGACCACCTGTCAATAAAAGACCACTTTTACTGGTTCCTTTGGGTGGCTTTAATAGACGAGTTTGACTGTATTCATTTTAATGTGTGTTTATGGTTTAAGGAAAAAACATCATGCTCTTCGCTAGCACACACATGTCACAGTGTTCTGTACACTGTGACATGTGTTTTAGCAAAGAGCATAACGCAAAATTACAGGATTTTTTCGGTTTCATTGCAGATGCTCCTATATTTTGTGCCGATTGAATATTAAACAAACTTGTTAGTAGTCTGAGTAAGTGTCTGGCCTTCTAAGTAAATCTATTTATTATGTTCTTATGTTGCAATCTGTTTCAATGGCTTCTAGTTGTAAGCATCCTCTGTAGCGGCCACAGGTGCCCTATTCTTTTTCGAACTCTATGGTACAGAGGTGTCTTTATAGTGCATTGAGACACGGTACCTCGGGAACTTGTTACAAGCTCTACCAAGAGCAGGAGATAAATAGTCGTCTCAGAAAATTTCAAAGTCCCGAGTGAGGTTCGAACCCACAACCCTTGACTTAAAAAGCCAATGTCAGTACCACTCGGCCATGTCCGACCATTTTGCTGAATTATTAATTAGTGAAAAGATAGCTTTATTATACTCATAATTCACTTGATTTTATGCAAGAGTATGTTGCATTTCCGGAACACCAGACCTCATCCATTGTGAACGTTCACAGTTATAAATCTCGCTCATACAGGAACTGTTCTTATTTTAACTTAATGAAATTAGGCTAATGACAAATTAAAAATGTACTGGTCGCAAATGTCACGGGTGCTCCAAATAATAACAGGAAGCCGTCGTTGGTAAAGCAAGTTTTATTTCAATATAAAAAAATCAGGATTACAAACTAAAAGGTGCTATAATGTAAAAATAGTCTTATGCAATATGTATAACCTGAAACCAACGAGAAATATGCCGAAATCTGGTAACATGACGTGATGAATCTATTTATATAGGGGCAGATAGCATAATGATTGATGATGCGGCATGAAGCAATACGGGACCTTTGTTTGTAAGGTCTTATTTTATTGACCTTGTGTGGACAGGGAAATATCCTTTAAAATTTTGGCCATTTCTCTTTGAGAAATTTTCATGTTTTACCTTATGTAGTGAAGAAATGAAATGTATAATTATAAACCCTGACTAATTAGATCCATATGCACATGATTTATCTGTTTTACCTGTCTTCAACGAACCAAAAGCTGTCAAGTTTCGCTTGTTTGCAAGATCGAGCCAACGTGATATAAAAGAGGATGAAGATATCCTCTTGTAAAAACTAAATGGATACGGAATGGTATGCATTGAATCCGGATATTAAGTGCGTGTGTATATTTTTTCCGTACTTGTGCGTGCGTGATACTGTACGAGAGAGCGAGAAAAAAAAAACAAACAGAAATTCAATAGTTCACTTTACTTGTTAGGCGGGGTGTGGGAAGGGGCGCCTTCAGCGCCCTGCTGCCTAAATCCGCCCTTGGCTGGGTCTCTTGTTATTTTTTGGTGCACGTAACTCACTTTTTCAAGAACTGGGACGGGTACACGTATCAAATGATAACGTCCAGGTTTCCATTAGAGAATAGAATACATGCACCGTGTTGTAGCCACACTTTTGTATTCACTCTGTACATAGCGTTTTTGGCCAATATGTTTACGCCTCAACTCACCTATCCTCTTCGTTCCCGCTAGCACATATAAGGCCTTAATGCACCTTCTCCATGATGCTCTGTTGTTGACAGCTGCCCTTGCTGACGCCTAGCTCTTCCATCTCGGTTGTGTCCGATCGTTCTCTGTTATTCTGCGCAATGTTGTATTTGGCCGACATACTCTCCTCCTTCGAATTCCTTCTGTGTGCCATGTTATTGCGGTGGTACAAACCCTGTTGTTTTCCGTTCTTGTGTTTATGGTCAATCCATCTCCACTTCCTTATTTTTATTATCTTATTTCTTCCTTCTTCTTTTGTTCTGTTGTGAATTCGAAGTTCTTCGTTTGTAATTTTGCCTGGCCATTTTACCCTCAGGAATCTTCTAAGTCATCTTTTCTGAAATGAATTTATCTTTTTCTTGTCCCTTTCTGTAATGTTCCATGTCTCGCTTCTATACATAAGCATTGACATGACCAAGACGGAAACATTTTATACCGTTATGTGACCGAAACCGGATATAGATACCAAGCCACCGGCGGTGAGATAGCTATATCCAGTGTCGGTCAGTATATAGCAGTGACATTGTAGCGAGACTTACAGTTACATATCAGACATCTAAAATTAAATTCACCTTTAGTGTTAACAGATTAATACAGTAGGATTATCTAGGCTACAGATAACCCCTGAGATAAAGTCAATTGTTTAACACCGTTGTTGAATGATAAAAAGATTAATTTGTAAACACACTCAGTAATAAAATTAGTAAGTTCACATCATCACTAGAGCGATGGTGAAGAAATGGAAAACACATCAGAAAACATCTTCAGGATATTTTGTTTTCTATGATAGTTCTGTATACAGGTAAGTATTAATAAATGCAATCATTTTATTTTATTTTTATTTTAAATGCCTCTACTTTAATTGAATTCCGCCATCAATAGCATTATCCTTCGAATTGATGTTATAGGATTGACGAAATCAAAATACATGTAAATAAAGAAGTTAATGAATGAATGAATGAATGAATAAATAAATAAATAAATAAATAAATAAATAAATAAATAAATAAATAAATAAAACTGTAGATATATCAAAATAGCTTATTCAAGTTCATTATCTACAAGATAGTTCAGTGGTAGAGTGTTCACTTCGTATGTGGGAGGTCCATGGGTTCGAACCCCAGTCAGATCTGACCAGTTTTTAAAAAAGTAGTGACGCCAAGCACTCGGCATTTAAAAATGTAAGTCATGGGGTCCTTCGGAAGAGACCTCAAAACCATGACAGGTGTGACACGTAAAAGAACCCCCCCTGTACATTGTCCTGAGGGCACTACAGAGGTAAAAATTGCTGTCACGTTACCTAAAGCTGGTGGCGTCTTGATATGAGTGAACTATTCTTAACTGGGACGTAAAACCCAATTCAATCCATCAATCATCATCTACATTATACTTACAATGAAATTTATAAATGTTAAAGGGACATCTGTTATTAATATAGACAAAGTCCATAAAAATCGTAACCTGGAAAAATTGTATCACTAATTAGTCTGGATTAAGGTCTCCAGTGCACATTATACATTTCTTGACCGAGTATTGACTAATCTAAGAGCTTTGAACAACCGGGTCCAGGGGTGTGGTTATACTATTATGAAGAGCTTTAATGATGAATTCATGATTTTGGTCCTTTGGATATTTTTTCAACCCCTTTGAAAATTTTTAGTTTCACGATTTTGGTCCAAGCACTATTGATGGGGGAATTGTATTGTGTTGTGAAATGGCCGTTTAAATAGTGTTGTAAAATAAACACCCGTTTAAATATGTAATCAATGTGTCATAAATAATGTTGTATAAATATTTTTTTACGAAGTGAATGGCAAAGAAACAACACAGAGCCATCTGAAGCTTACAACAGGTCTACACTCGATTTTATCACCGTGGATAGGCAGTGTTGGTAAGTCGACTTTTTATACTGGATAATCTGGATCCGGTTTCAGAATCATTCTTTTAAGATTATCTGGCAAATTTAGACATAGAAAATTTCTATAAGCTTAAAAAACATGTGCTACGCCGGACATGAATTAAACAGTAGAGTTGTCTTTAAAAGACTCCAGTCAAGTCGAGCTTCTTGGTATATATACAGTCAAACCTGTCTGTAACGGTCACCCAGTGGAATCATTTAAAGTGGCCTTTATTCGGCAGGTGGTTTTTTATTGAGGTTTCATCAACATGAATAAAGATCAATTTGGATAATTTTTTATAATTACAGGCTTCAAAAGCAGGTGACCCCTCTAAGGCAGGTTTGACTGTAAATATATTATTAAGGAGAAGCCAAATACCTTTTACGTACGTTTTTAAACTTAAGTGACTGGTTACTGGTGTACAGGAACCAAATGGGAGTCCATGCAATGGAAGCATCCTGGCACTCCAAAAAAAATTTAAAAAACCAACTACCAGCTTGCTAAGTCCGGACTTAACTTTCTCCAGTTTTACTGGATGGATTGATTCAATGTGGTTTTACGTCCCCAGTCAACAATATTTCACTTATATCGAGACGTCACCAACAATAGGTGAAGTGGCAGAATTTTTTACCAGGACAATATAATGTCCAGGGAAGGTGACAACGGTCGGTTTTTAAAGTCTCTTCCGAAGGATCCCATGTGTCTCAATACCTAGTGTAAAATTTCATAAGATGATGTTTAAAATGTGTTTTAAAACAGAGCAAACCCAATAATTTTATTATGGGGTTTTGTTCATTATTTAATAATTTATTTTGCTGTATATTTAGGTTGTTTTAATATAGACACACGTGGTTACAGATCAGTTTCACTGACCGGAAATGGTGTAGCCGAATGTTTGTTTTACTGCAATACAACTTATATTGGACTACAGGTGAAGATTAAATGGCGCGTTTGGCAATAAACCCATGAACCCGTTGCATATATAATTTTTGGAAAAAAAGAAATTTTTCTGTTACCAAAATATGTCATAAATATCAAATTAGTGTAAAAGAATATGGTTAGTTTATTAGACTAAATACACGTGTACGATTTTCAGGTATTGCTACTGCAATTTTCGTGGTGTTTTAATGTTTGTTGTTTTCATGACTCAATGACCCACGGATTTTATATGTCTACAAAATGCTATATAATATAATCTTACTCTAAACGGTAACGCCAAACCACAGATTTATTAGATTTATTACCCCACGAATTTTTAATTTAGTTAGATTTTAATTTATTTCGGAAAGTAGAACCACAAAAATTAGAAACTTTGAAAACAGATCTATGATTCAAAGTATATTTGATTTAAGTTGATCGGGTTTTATTCAATTTAAGAAATAATGAAAATAAAATTTAGGGAAGATATTGATCGTTGGATAGTGTTTTACTCCCCCGTCAAGCTCTGGAACGGTTCATATAGTAGAGTGCCAAGAGAAACCAGTTGACATTCGGAGGAAACAAACATGCTTTTTTACAACAGGATCTGAGAGTCGAACCTACATGTGACAGCCCAGGCTTTAAACCACTTGACCATTAGCTTAATTTTAGGCACCCATTGCATTGTATAATGTAAATGAAGTTTGTTTTAGGATTATTCGTATTCTTATTCGGTGCCCCGTGTCACGGTTCTTTAAAGAACCCTCCCTATCTGAACATTGCCCCGAGGACGCTAAAAAGGTAACACATTTTTTTTCTACAACTTTACCTATAGCTGGTTATCTCTCAATAGAAGTAAAATATTATTGACTGGATGGTGACACCCTACAAATAAATGAATGAGTTGAGTTGAGTAATGGTGTTTAACGTCTCAGTCAAGAATATTTCACTTATATCGAGACGTCGCCAGCTATAGGCGAAGGTGCAGAAATTTTGCCTGTGTATTGTGCTGATGGTATTATACAGCAGGGTTCTTTAGCGTGTCAAGCCCACCGTGACACGGGACCTCGTTCATTTTAAGTTCCAATCCGAAAGAACCGTGACTTTCATTTCGTAATGCCGAGTGCTTGGTGAAAGAACAGTCACTACCCACTTTCAAGTTTTGGTCAGACTCGTCCGGGGTTCGAACCAACGGCCTCCCACTTGAATGAATCAATCAAACAATCAATATTTTACGATTCCTACTCTTTCAGTTTGATACATGCCTATGCTTGGGAGGCAGAGACACAAATCCTGACAAGTTATGGAACAGAGAGGCTTCATGCAGAAAGTGTGCTTCACCAAGTTCTGATAAGTGTGGATCAGACACAGCTGTATCTGTATACACTAAAAGTACGTGTTTTTTTTCAATTTTACATAGTCCATTACTGAAAACTTAAATAAGAAGAAAGATTTCCAACTGAAAAGCAAGTACTCGACAACAACCAACCAGAGAAAAAATATTGTGGAAATAATACAAATAAATGTTAAAACAGCTAAGAAAAGACAGACATATTATGGCCACATTCGGGTTTACGGACATTAGTACATGGTTATAGTATTATTTAAGAAACAACTAAGATCACACCCGTATATTTTTTTGGAGGGGGTGGTAAAATTAATATACACAAAAAAATTTGAAACGAAAGTAGGAAACACATAAACAGCTTTATGTATCTATAAAATGAAATTCTGAACAGATCTGCCACTTTAAGCAAATTTAAACAAATGGTTATCATCTGAGGGGTGTTGATAGCGATTTACAGAGATATTCACTGCATTTGGCTTAGTAACTGAATGAAATTTTCCTGGGTCTGACGATTGAATATTGTGTAGGTTTTAAATTAAAAAAAAAAACAGTTTCAACTGCTGACGTCTTAATACTACACAGTAAATTTGACAATATTTTTTACCAATCCATTTAACACCAGAGTCTAATCGCAAAGACAGACTGGTCATGAAGCGATTGAAAATTCAAACAATTTTGAAGCTCGGTGTCATGATTTTTCAATTTGATGTGATTTTGTATCTTATGACCACATTCAATATCTAACTGTTTAATTTGTAAATGATATACATGTATTGGTAATTGATTCTGTAGAAGATTACTAGTTGAATTATATGTAGTTTATATATTTGAAGTTTTAAATTGTAGTTGATTCCAAGCCTCCACATCCTGATGATTTCAGTCAGCGGTGTGGTTTTGTGAACTGTACCCAAAAAACATGCGTGTATTATCAGGGATTATGCTCCAATAAATATCAAGGAATATGTGGTAAACTCTCTCTCTCTCTCTCTCTCTCTCTCTCTCTCTCTCTCACACACACACACACACACACACACACACACACACACTGAAAATACACAATAAAATACATGTGTTATGTAATAATAATGATGATAAGTTGTATCTGGAATGGGATGTCATTCAAAAAGTGATTTCCTAAGCATTTGCATGGTGATAATAGTGTCATGTGCTACTTTTGAATTATATTATTTCATAAAAATTCAAAAGTAGCACATGACAATAGGAATACCAAATGGCACTCCGAAGCAACCAAATGTTCTGCCTATATGTCCCCACTTTGTTAGGGGGGGGGAATAACGAAAATTAGAACGCCATGAAAATTGGTGATTTCACAGTATACATGTATTAATGTTTTGTAACTTTTGTTTTTGTTTTAGAGTCTAAAGCTTTGACAGATAAAGGTACGTGGAATGAGACTGTCCAGTTTTGTAGAAATGGTAGCAGTGACCTACTTGGTTTACATGGAACCAAATTCCCAGGTTTTAATCTAACTTACGGTACCAATTACTGGGTCAATATATTTCGTACAGATTTTCTTCCTGCGGTGGAGATGAAAGGTATGTTGAAGGACATGAAATTGAAAAATTGTGAAGTGAAATAGTTGGATGTTTTCTAAACCTTGCTCTCGAAGATCTAAGTTGATAAGTCTGATGTCTCTGTGTCCAGGATTGCCCTGGATATATTTAACGCCTATAGTTCCATTTTCCTTTCACACAATTTTGATTACACACGTGGCGTTTGTAGCTAGCTAAACAGGAGGTGCTTACCCTTCCGGAGTAGTCTGGTAGAGGATTTTGAAAAAAACCGCTTATTTTTCTATGTAGGGAGGACAACGTGTTCAAAGGTGGCAAGTTATGTCATAACCTTCTTTGAACTTTACTTTGGTAGAACCGGCTTGTTACCAAGCAAGATTTCACTCAGGGGCCATTGTGGGGGCAGCTAAAGGTCAATGTGTGCAAAGTTCAAGTGAAAATGCCCATATTGACCTATACACAAATTCAAGGTGGCTTACAGAAGTTTTTCTTTATACATTTTGTCTTCTAAATATGTAAGTGGTATCTTCAAATTAAAAGAAAGTCATATCTAACTAATTCAGTCACTTATTTTCAAAGTTTTTCATGAAAAATAAGATTAGACGCTTGCACAAATTTGACCTTTACAAATATGATTAATTGTGGCAAATACATACTAGTATAAACACATTTGGGCATTTGAAATTGTTTAACAAAACTTTAGACTTCTGTTAAAATAATTTTACTGAATCATATTGCCCGTATTTATATAAGTATCCATTTAAAAAAAAAAGAAATCAAAGTACTGGTGGTACTGAAAGATTTGATTAGCTATAATGACTGTATCTGTATAATACTATCAAGTGTGTTCTGATGGAAATATTAGTGAACTGTTGAAACACGAACTATTCCCAGTGTCGCTTTCTATACCTGATACATCAGGACCCTTGTTATCTGCAGCCGACGAGTTGGATCTTCAAAATATCCCCGAGGAAGAAGTTTGCATGGAGACATTACTACCAAAATAATTAATGGTCAAACTTTAGTTGTAGCACTGGGAAAACGGAAAGGCATCAATACATTCGGCAAGTTAGGAAACGCACAAACTGTTTTTATCCACGCGAAAGATAAATGTATTAAAATTAATATTGATGTCATTATAATAGATATGACAACTAATCCACAAAAGGGGAAACCACCAAAAGAGGATCGGGTCCCCGTTCTGTTAGAAGAATTATTGATAATTAAAATGTCCCTCTGCCATCAAATTGGTAAGGTTTTATAAGTCACCAAGAAAACAAATAGGATCTCGTAGTAATCCAAGACACTTCTTAGCTTAGCTGAGGGTATCAGGGGGTCCAACAGACAGCATGTTTAATTCATACAGAGGAAGGAGTGTAACCGTTTTTAAAGCTATACACAAGGAAGCCGATACTAGAATTGTTCCCCATGGTGTTGATGCTTACATGCAAGGCTATAAAAGAACAGTTGTTGTCTGTCGTGATACTGATGACCTTATTCTTCTGTTGCTTTTAAATGATAAGTATGATTCCAGACCGGGACATCTAAAGTTCGTCCCTGTTCATAGCATAAAATTATCACCTCTGGGGAGGAATAAGCTCCCAGTATTCCATGCAATTACAGACTGTAAGACTGTCAATTAACTTTCTGGACATTCTAAATACATGTACAGCATTCCGTGTTTCCAGGGAAAACACAGGTCTTCTTCCCACTCTTGCAAGAGGGATTTTTTCTGAACTTGTGAGTGCAGATGCCTTCATTGAATGTACCTAGTGAGGATTTCTCATCTACGATGTAAACTGTTCCTCTCAGGGGAAAAGTACAATTGAAAATTTGCTTCCAACATCATATGCAACCGACCTACATATTCAACGTGCACACAATTAAACTGCTGTTTGGTTGCATTTAGTTATACCTGGTATTTGTTCCAGATGTCCCGTCACCTATAGGACACGGATGTTGCTAGTCTCACTAACTTGCGTACTGTATGCCTTTCACTTCCAGTGGAGGTTAGTCCATCGACAAAATCCCTCAGACTGGCTCTGTTCTGCGCAATTTTACCCCCTCTGTTTCAATTCCAGAAACTTGTTATTCTTGTGTGTTCCATTTCAAAGTTTCGTGATGTTGTTGGCAGGTGTCTTGATGGTGTGACCTATCCATTCCCAATGTCGCTTTTGTGTTTATGTTTCAAAACGACCTTGTTTTGTGATCCACCATAAACTTTTCGTTAGATCTACTAATTTTGTCTTGTCATCTGGCAACAGGACCACGAACAATACTTGTTTTTATACTTAAATCTGAGGTTTTTTTTACAAATTGAACTTATTATTATTTTTTTTTTGTTTGCTTAAATCTTACTTTGAACTTTAACTTTTCTAAGACAATTACAGGTCAAAGGATCACGAACAAAACTTAAGGACTTAAGTTAAGTATCTTCCTGATGTTCGCGATTATTCTCGGACAGTTAAGTTAGTGCGAGTCTGAATGTGACTTAAAAACAGTTTTAATGAGAAAATAATTTTACGTATTTCAGTCATATCAAGACGTCACCAGCTATAGGTGAAGTGGCAGAAATTTTTACCTTTGCAGTGAACTTAGGGAAATGTGCAGGAAAAGTTTCTTAACATGTTACACCCGCCTTGGCACGGGGCATCGGATTTTAAGATCTCTCTTAAAGGATCTCGTGACTTTCGTTACTAAATTCCGAGTGTTTGGCAAAAGAACAGTCACTACCTTATTTCAAGTCTTGGTCAGACCCAACTAGGGTTCGAACCCAGGACTCACCACATACGGGGAGTGAGCACTATACCAATCGAGCTACAGTAGGGGTTTTTAATGAGAAAATAACCTTTACCAAAATCATGTCATGCATTGCTGAAATGTAAATATAAATCATGTTGCACTACAAGATGTACATGTAGGGCATACAATTTACAGTGGGTGGCTGTATGCAGTTGCAATGGGACCGTTGGACCGTTGATTGGTTGAACTCTTTAAATGATAATGCCACAGATAGTGATATTGATGAATAAAAAGAAATCGTTAGATGTGACTGATACTGTATATAGATTCTCGTGACTTTGCCTTGCCGATTACAGTACTTGCAGTACTTTGATTTTAAACTTTTAATAAATTTCAAATTATTAGCTGGGTTTAAACAATATATTTGTTTTAATCACAGTCATGTATTTACAAAAGAATTATATTTTAACATTTTGATTCATGCTTTGATGTTGAATGTATACTTTTATTTTATTCTATCTTGAAGCTTGTGTCAGAATTTTGAAAAATAAAATTGAAATATTTAAATCTTAGCCTAAACAGTCTCAATTAGCGTTCTAGTCAATGTTAAAATACATGAAATGATATGATTGCATGAGAACAGATTTATTTGATTTATTTAAATCTCAGAATGTATATATTTGGACAGCTATAAACTAATGAAGATTATTTTTTGGGGAAAAAACACTATCTGACCTTTGACCTTTTATCTACTAAACCGAGGGTCGATCAGCTTGGCAACAGGTTGACTCCTAACCTATGATGATATAAGACAGCTATGTTGCCAGCTTTGAACACTCATGTCCCCCTATTGTAAAATTTCAATTTTTTTCCACCAGACTAGAGCACACGGCCTCACTTCCCTGGTGGAAGTTCGCCTGTCTAACTTGTCAGTTCCAAAGTTTTTACTTTGAATCTGGATTGTGATTCAGACATAGATAAGTATGTTTGTTTTTGATTGAAATAACTAAAGAATCGAGATGTGATCAAATTATTTGCAAATTTGCCTTACGTCGCATCAGCAATTTTTTTCAACTATTAACAAGGAAACATTTTTCTTAATTTGAACACAGGTTCTAATGGCCGGTGTATGTATTTATAATCTGCATCGCATTGGTGTAGCACACGACTTGCGATCTTTATAGTGCTAGTATTGTACACTACTACACTTGGTTGCAATGTCGCAGTCATTCACTCCATTATCCTGCTTAAGCAACCAAAAGACCCTTTGTCTTGCGGTCGGCCATTGTCAATTCCACGCGGCAGCTAAACATCTAGGGTTTTAATGCTAACGCTTCTGTCACAACCTTGTCGGACAAATCCTTGTGTGAGAAAGTATGTCGGTTCGCTTGTCGAAGACCGTTAGTTATCCCCGTCGGGTTTCTCCAAACTTCCAAAATCCAGGTGGAAGAAATAGCACAGGCATAAGTGAAAGAATACTTCTGTTTAATCACAATTCAAAAACTACAATCCAATCCCCTGTGGAAAATTGCAGCAAAATTACAAAATTTACATGCATTCAAATTGAATATTATGAAATATAAAATACTGTGGATCACCTTTATTTCGCGATATATTTATTTTCGCGTAAATTCGCGACTCATCCCATTCGCGAATTCAAATATGACGCGAATATTTCCAGCACACAGATATTTCTATGTTGACATATATATGTTGTATTCAATAAGATTCCAAACGCGAATTCAAATATTCGCGAATAAGTCCAAGACGGTTTTGACGAAAAAATTTCTACTCGCGAAAAATAAGTGATTTACAGTATATATTGCAGGTGTGCAATCAACCACACCGACGGCCCTTGTCAGTGAGACTGTTAATTCGAGTACCCCTGACACAGATACCGTTCAATCGACCACATCGACCCCTATTAGTGGGATAGTTGAATCGACTACCTGGATCCCGGCCAGTAAAACCGTCAATGCATACACTCCTGGATGCACCGGTAAGCATATTCGAAAAAAGGAATTATCTTTGAATATTGAATGAATCTATGTTCAAAATTATAAATATGTTGTTTTATTTTTTGTCTTTGACAGAGAATAAAACAATGAGCTGGAATACTCCAAATACGAATATTTCTTCAACAGCATCTACAGAGAACCAAGAAGACAGCAAAGATTCCGGTAAGCTGCACAATACTCTTGAACCAGACCAGGCGCGGACAGTTTCACAATCTTTCCTTCACTAAGAATTTCCCAAAACTTGACAGATTAGAAAGCTTATTAATTTTGTTACTCTTGTCATATATCATTTTTTTATTTAATCATAAAATACATTTTAAAAAATGGTATATGACAATACCATTTTTTGAATGTTTTTTATGATTAAATTAAAAAAATGGTATATGACACTCTTGTCATTTTGAAGTTTTGAAGATCATAGCAAAGTAAAAACATATTATTTTAGTTTTGGTAAAAATGTTAGTTTGTATGTTCCAAAAAGATTAAGTTGTTATTTTGAGGATCATATCAAACTTATGACATGTTATTTTAATTTTGTCAAAAGTGTTAATTTGTAGGTCCGAAAAAGATTTCTGAAATCGCTAAATTCAAGTAAAGGAAAATCTTAGTTAAGGAATAAAATTGTGAAACTGTGAGGCCATATCATTTATTGGTGTTTTCTGCTCTACAAAAGTACTTTCAACACAACCTTATACATTTTTTACTATTTCCGATATTGGACTAAGTCGTCTTAAGTTTTATAATCAGTGGTCTCATTATTTTTTTTCTTGTGTCGTTTGCCCGTTTCTTGATCATAAACGTTTGCTTTGGTCTGTATCTTTGGTTGCATTGGTTGTTCCCAAGTACATTTTCAGTTGCAATTGAAATTCTTCTATCATATTATGTTATCTTTTCTATTCGTTTTGTTTTTATGTGTTCTTGATTGTCTTGAATTACTTTAAACTTAATATGTCAGTTTTCAAAGTTTTAACTTTGCTTTAGGGTTGTGATTTGGACATGTTTGTTTATGATAATACATGTGCATACTATCTGACTATATGTTTTGCGGGGCTCCGGTTGCCAAGTGTTCGTCATGTAAAGTCAAGCGGACAGGCCAATGCTATTTGTCTATACGTGTTACTTATTTTCCAGGTATGGTTATAGCTATTGTATTCGTGTGTTTATTGTTTGTTGTGGCAGTTGTGGCTTTTGTTGCAGTGATCTTTATCAGGAGGTATGTATAACGCATTTTGTAACACTGTCACCTGTAACAGGCCCGTAGGAAACAAAAGGGGCTTGTAAATATGAGACAACAGATAATAGATCTCGCCTGTATCTACAGCTAATATGAAATACCCATTGTTGTCTTAAAATCAAAAGTGATTTCAAAAATGATAATGTTTCAGGGGAAAATAAAGCAGATTTACTTTACCATCTATTAAATAACCTGTTTTTATGTTCCTTAAAGCGGTGGACATTACGTTTTGAATTATAATGCAGAAATAATTTCTTCTTTTATTTTTAATTTCGAAAATTTGAGGCTAATTAGTTACCGTCAACCATAATAATTAAAAACAAACATACTAATCCATGTCCAAATTACAATCCAGTAGCAAAGTAAAAACTTTGAAAGTGACAAATTATGTTAAACACGCGAACTTCCACCAGGGAAATAAGGCCGGGTGCTCCGGAAGGTTAAGCACTTCCTGTTTAGTTAGGTACATCCACCACGTGTGAATACAAAATATAATTCATGTTGATAAAACTGGTCAAATATATATTTTTTCTTTTAGACGAAAAAGGTCAATGAAAAAACGACCAAGTCGTATAGCGATTGTTTCTCCAATATCAAGGAGTTCGAACTCTTCTGTTGACCAAGAACACTATGCAACTGTGTCAAACGTTGAAAACAGTCCGTCTGATTCAGAAGTCAAAATGGCCACGACAAGCGAAGGTCATGTTGAAAATGATGGCGGCGGCGATGAAAATATTGAGATAGGAATGTTACCACAAACGTATTATGAAATGAAATCTATGAAGGAACTAGAGGATTCCGAGAACTTGGACTATATGTACAAAGTACCCGTTTACCATACAGAGGAGTACGTACCGATGAGAAATTCTGAAAATGGCAAAGAAACAATAGAAACATCAGCAGACGACAAAACGCACAAAATGTCTGTTGCTCCACAACATATTGAAGACAAACAAAAAGACAAACAAAATTTCAAGAAAGAAACACGTACAGAAAGTGATTTGAAGAACGAAATCAAAAACGACGAAGGAGACGACTTTGACCCGGAATACTATCCAGTAATATATGTTGATAAAAGCAATCAAGAAAATAATAAAGCCATGCTGGATAAAGACAATAAAAGTGAAAACGAAAACGGTGTTAACGATGACTTTGAACCGGATTATTATCCCGTTGTAATAAGCGCGAACAAAACTAATGAAAGCAGTGACAAGCAAACGTACGCTAGCAATGCTCTTTACGGCTCCAAGGTCGCTACCGGAAGAGCCAGTGACGTCATTTCTCAAACTGCTGTCATCCCTTGTAACGCAGTTTCTAATGGACGTGGTACAGATAACCAGCCACATGTTGAAAGTATTTATGACTATCCGAAGCCCAGAATTCACTCCGCGGAAACGTCTCCTCTTCGGTCTCAGTTGATCGAGGGATGTCCACAGTCTAACAGTGGGAACGATCTGTTTAAAACCTATGATATGGCTGATAATGGTGGTGACACCAGGGAGTTTGAAGATTCCATTTATGAACCAGTAGAAGTGAATAATCAGTGACAATGTCTCATTATTAAATGACAATTTCTCTAAACTGTAACATTTTATTTTAAGTGGTTAAGTGGCGTTTATACTACTTTTGGATTTTATGAAATGATGCATTCAAAAGTATCATTTGCCACTTTTGGATACATTATTTAATCTAAAAACCAAAGGAACACATTAAACAAACTTAAAATAACCTTTAGTTGTCATCACATAATATCTAAATAAGTGTTTTCATTTCATTGAAGTATTTACGCTATACAAAAATTCAGCAATGATAACGCCTTGAATAACGACATTACTTTTCATACCATATCATATCTTCTTGCTTAGCAGTCTGTTTCCTTCGCTTCTAGTTTTAAGCATCTTCTGTAGCGGCCACAAGTGGCCTACTCTTTCGTACTTTACAGAGGTGTCTTTAGCATGGACTGAGACACGAGACCTCGGTTTTGAGTCTCATCCAAAAGACTGTTTTGTTAATGACCCTTTTATCGCTGTAGTATGCGCAAGAAATGGCCCCACTATCTGGTGGCAGAGTGTTTATAAACATTCTGCAATCATATCGTGGACGCCTTATACACAATTTCATGTGATTATTATGCATCATGTTAAGTACAGATATATATTGCTGTCATCTTCAAAATGCACTAGCTGTAAAGAGTTATTCCTCTTTAGTTGCGTTACAGCTGATTCTCTACTCTTGAATCCATTAGTTTGTCGAACATCAGTTTTATTTTATCCACTCTGAAGATTCCTTTACATTTAGCTACAAAGCTTCTCTCAAGAGTGAATCATATTTACTCTAATGGCGGGTAAGGCGACAGCTCAAATGAGACCATATTTTCCGGAGAATTAATGTTCAAATGAATTTAAAATACCAAAACCTAAAGTAATGTTTGAAATGAGTCATAATTTTCTTGTCAAATTACCAAATTTCAAATCATGATACTGTTGTGGTATTATCTCCAGGTAACAAAACACCTGTTATCAAATCGCCGAAATGTAGTCTCTTCAAAAAGGTTTTTTCAAAATTAGGGTCCATATTATTATCGTATAGTCAAAGGGAGTTAACCCTATTCTTAAAATTCGTTTAGTGCAACTAAGACTCATTAAAAATTGTAAATAAAATTATTATTATTATTATTATTTGTTGTTGTTTCGTGTTGTCTGTCCTTTTGCCAATTTCATGGGGTTTTTTCAGATTTAAAAAAAAAATACAAACATACTAATTCATGAGCAAAGTAAAAACTTCTTTGAAACTGACAAGTTAGGTCAGACACGTGAACTTCCATCAAGGAAGTGAGGCCGGGTGCTCCGGAAGGGTAAGCACCTCCTGTTTACCTAAAATAATTATACAATATTTGTTCCATTCTTACAATTCCATATTTTATTATTTATAATTATTTCCAAAGTGCAAATCACAAAAAAGTACTTAATTCACTGAATTTGCTTGTTTTAACATCTTTTAATTTACTAATTTTAATCATAAGAGTTGAAATGAATCATGTATCTGGATATGGTAACAAACAGGCTCTAGTTTAACCACCCAGCGACTAATGGGCACTGATACACCAATACCCCAGAATTAATGGGCGAATTGTACAAACATTGTTTTAACCTTGTTGACTTTTTAACTGATATCTTGTTGAAAATCTCAACTAAAATGTTAAATTCCGAATTTTGCCTGATCATTCTAAACAACGCCGGTAATTAGGGACTAGATTGCCTCACAGTCGTATTAATACGCGATCTGTCTACCTTAGTGTTCAGAATCTGAGTGAAGGTCACCACCTCCGGTGTAAAAATTAATCCGTTACCACAAATAAGCCGCGTGAATAAATATGAAAATAAATTAACCACTCTAAAACATATACATTAGAACAAGTTTAGTTGGATGGTTAATTATATCCACGAGCAAAAAAGACACCACTAGTATGGAAAAAACGTGGAAATGCATGAGTGGAGTGGAGTAATAGCGTTTTAAGCCTCACCCAGTGAAAATTCTTTCACTTATATCGAGAAAGTCAGTTCAGGGATGGTGGAGGAAACCAGAGTGTCCGGCAAGCGAATGAAAAACTTATTTATACTAAAATCTGTCCCGACAGGGATTCGAACCTAATATAAGAATTTTCGCTCTGTATGTGGGAGGTCGAGGATCGCACCTTAAATGGGTCTTACAAGACTTGGGGAAGATAGTGTTCTTATGGTAATTTCTGAGGATTTTGAAATGAAAGTTATAGGGCCCTTCGAAAGAGGCTTTGAACATGATTGCCTCGTTGCATGTCTAGGAAACCTCCCTGCACATCGCCCTGAGCGCACTACAAAGGTAAAAATGTCTGCCACCTCTCATATAGCTGGCGACGTCGCGCCATAAGTGAAATATTCTTGACTGAAACGTAAAAAAACCATTCAATCAATCCGTATACTACACTAAGTATTATGCTTCATTGTGGTTAATTAAACAAAAAGTGCGTTTTATTTGTGAAACATAAGACAAAACTCATACTTATATGAGCTATTTTATCAATTTTAGGATTTTGATACCAACTAAAACAATATAAAGTATATATTTTTTCTAAATAGTTATATATGAAATGTACACGGATTTTTTGTAACTACGCACAGAATCATGATATTAAAAAGCACCATATAGTTCCGGTATTGTAGCGATGCGTGATTTGTGTTATATCACGTCGTTTTTAGCTCACCTGGCCTAAAAGGCCATGTGAGCTTTTGCCATCACTTTGCGTCCGTCGTCGGCGTCGTCCGTCGTCCGTTAAAGATCAACTCCTTAAAAACCGCTGAGCCATTTGCAACCAAACTTTGTCACAACAGTCCTTGGGTGGTCTACTTTAAAAATTGTGTCCGACATGTCCGCACCTAATCCAAGATGGCCGCCAGCGGGGAACATAGATTAACATTGGACCCTATGGGAAAATATGTTCAAAGATATTTTTCTCTGAAACTACTGAGCCAATTGAAACCAAACTTGGTCACAGTAGTCCTTAGATGGTACCTTCTGAAACCGGAGTTTTTTTTAAGTCTGCACCTAATCCAAGATGGCGGCCAGCGGGGAACATAGGTTAACATTGGACCCTATGGGAACAATATCTTTTTCTCTAAAACCCTTTAGCCAATTGGAACCAAACTTGGCCACAATAGTTTTTGGATGGCCCCTACAATATTGTGGTTTTTGAGGGCCACACCAAATCCAAGATGGCCGCCAGCGGAGAACATATTTTAACATTGGACCTTATGGGAAAATACGTTCAAAGATATTTTTCTCTGAAACTACTGAGCCAATTGAAACCAAACTTGGTCACAGTAGTCCTTAGATGGTACCTTCTGAAACCGGAGTTTTTTTTAAGTCTGCACCTAATCCAAGATGGCGGCCAGCGGGGAACATAGGTTAACATTGGACCCTATGGGAACAATATCTTTTTCTCTAAAACCCTTTAGCCAATTGGAACCAAACTTGGCCACAATAGTTTTTGGATGGCCCCTACAATATTGTGGTTTTTGAGGGCCACACCAAATCCAAGATGGCCGCCAGCGGAGAACATATTTTAACATTGGACCTTATGGGAAAATACGTTCAAAGATATTTTTCTCTGAAACTACTGAGCCAATTGAAACCAAACTTGGTCACAGTAGTCCTGAGATGGTACCTTCTGAAACCGGTGTTTTTTTAAGTCTGCACCTAATCCAAGATGGCGGCCAGCGGGGAACATAGGTTAACATTGGACCCTATGGGAACAATATCAAAGATCCTTTTCTCTAAAGCCCTTTAGCCAATTGGAACCAAACTTGGCCACAATAGTCTTTGAATGCCCCCCTTCAACATGGGGGGGGGGGGGGTTAAGGCCGCACCAAATTCAAGATGGCCGCCAGCGGAGAACATATTTTAACATTGGACCTTATGGGAAAATACATTCAAAGATATTTTTCTCTGAAACTACTGAGCCAATTGGAAGGAAACTTGGTCACAGTAGTCCTGAGATGGTACCTTCTGAAACCGGTGTTTTTTAAGTCTGCACCTAATCCAAGATGGCGGCCAGCGGGGAACATAGGTTAACATTGGACCCTATAGGAACAATATCAAAGATCTTTTTTTTAAAACCCTTTAGCCAATTGGAACCAAACCTGGCCACAATAGTCTTTGAATGCCCCCCTTCAACATTGGGTTTTTTTTAGGGCCGCACCAAATTCAAGATGGCCGCCAGCGGAGAACATATTTTAACATTGGACCCTATGGGAAAATACATTCAAAGATATTTTTCTCTGAAACTACTGAGCCAGTTGGAACCAAACTTGGTCATAGTAGTCCTTAGATGGTACCTTCTGCAACCGGTGTTTTTTTAAGTCTCCACCAAACCAAAGATGGCGGCTAGCGGAGAACATAGGTTAACATTGGACGCTATGGGAACAATATCAAAGATCTTTTTCTCTAAAACCCTTTAGCCAATTGGAACCAAACTTGGCCACAATAGTCTTTGGGTGGCCCCCTACAACATTGGTGTTTTTGAGGGCCACACAAAATCCAAGATGGTCGTCAGTGGAAAACATATTTTAACATTGGACCCTATGGGAAAATAAGTTCAAACATATTTTTCTCTGAAACTACTGAGTCAATGGGAACCAAACTCGGCCACAATAGTCATTGGGTCTTTACATTTGGTATTTTAAAATAACATCTGCATTTAAAAATCAACTCCTGTAAAACCACTTGGCCAATTGCAATGATATTTGGTATGTATCTTAGTCTTGGAAAGTACATGTCAGTCTGCCATATGACTTTTGTCTTTGACCTAAACTTAACCCTCCAGTGACTATGTTGAACTTTTTGGATTAGGTCAGTTTCTCTGAATCTCGAATACTACACATGGTAGGTCAATGATATTTGGTATATAGCTTGATCTTGGATAGTACATCAGTCAGACTGCCTTATGGCTTTTGTCCTTGACCTTAATTTCATGGTCCATTGACCAGTTTTTGGATAAGGAAAATTTCTCAGGTATTATACATGAAAAGTCGATGATACTTGGTATGTATTGTCTCAAAATTTTGAAATATGGTTTAGTTTTGAAAGGAAATAATATTGAAATTTCGTGATAGAAATAAATATTGTGTACTAAATTTCAAGCATTTATTTAAACATTAGACAATCTGTTGATTTTCATTCTGCAACAACTCTACCTAGGTGAGCTATACGGGCTCCTGGGAGCCTCTAGTTGAAGAGTCCTATCCCTTGTCAAATTGTCATATATTGGTCTATCGACAAAATGTATGTCTAACACTTATACCAACATACTAGTACATAAATATTATGACATGTGGTGTTATGCCTCCTATACTTCCTTAACGCATGTTCCCCGTGATTTAATTTACCAAGTGCTGCGGTAGCTTAGTTGACAGAGTGATCGCTCCGTAAGTGGGAGGTTGCGGGTCGAACCCCGACCGGGTCTGATCCAAGACTTAAAAATGGGTAGTGATTGTTCTTTCGCCAAGTAGTGATTCTTCCGGGTGGGAACTAAAAACACGATAACGTTTCACGATAGGCGTGGTACGATAAAGAATCCTGCTGTAAAATGCCATCAGCGCAATGCCCAAGCAAATTTTCTGCACCTTCGCCTATAGCTGGCGACGTCTCGATATAAGTTAAATATTCTTGACTTGTAAATCAAATACCTTTACTCAAACTCATTTTCCTTAACGCATGTTACCCGTGATTTCCGTATGGTTTACACCACAAGATAAAGTAGATTTTAGTGTTTAAATGTGCGAATGTATACACATCATATTGGTTAAATTTCAGAAAAATGAATGAATTCCTGACCAGAGTGGAGTAGGGCGAAGTATTCGTGTTTTACGTCTCAGTCAGATTTTTTTCACTTTTATCGAAGCGTTAATTCTTGGATGGTTGAGGAAACCGGAGTGCTCAGAGAAAACCTTCGACCTTCATCACACACTAGGGTCTATCGGGGTAGCATTCGAATAGAGGCGTTTTGATCTGTAAGTGCTCGTTTTAAACCATCCGGGGATCGATGGTCCTTGATACCAGGTCAGAGCTTAAAACTGTATATCTTGCTCCAATTTCACAACCATTCTTTATTTAAGATTTGTCTTTACCTGAATTTAGAAAATTTGAAATCTTAATAGCTCCGTCAGTTGTTAAGATATTTTATAATTTAAGGTGTCATTTTGAAGTTTTCAAAAATTTTAATTCGTAGTTCCGAAAATGATTGCCAAACTTTGCTTTGTTTAAAGTTAAGGAACATCTTAGTGTGATATTGGGACCTGAGCCCAGTTTCCTAGGTAATATTTTTCTTAACTTAAATCTGACAACGTTTTCGAGATATTCAAGAATATAAGGTGTCATATTTACGACCAATAAGGGATTATAGCATTTTTAATCGAATTTTGTTAGGTTTTTATTTAAGTATGATAAAAGATCGACAAAAATTTGCTAAATTTAGGTTCAGGCAAATCTTAGTTAAGGGATGATTTTAAAACTGGGGCTTGATTGATGAAAAAACAGTAAGTGTATCTACTAGCCTTAAGTTGTAGTTGCCAGTCATATATATCAATGTTACGACAATTTAATCTCTATATAATGTCTTTTAAATGTTATTACTTTTGACACCTGAAAGGTGAAAACACCTCTACTTAAAGATTATAATTTACGGAAACAGCTATAGAAGCACTTAACACTATTTGTTCAAAAAATGAAACTCACTTTAAATATTTAAACCGCCTCGATATAAGTGGAATAATTTGAACTCGAATGTAAAACATAAAAATTTAAATATTTGCAGTGTAAAGACACCGTGCCCCTCCAAATACCATTTTTAATCTGTAACTCAATGTGCATCCTATTTGTTCACCGAGTCATGATCTGACTTCCATTATTTATATGACCCCGGTTACAATGGCCATGCCTTAGCAATGTACATGAAACTTAGGGACTTCTGTGGTAAATTGGTCTTAAGCGTGCTTACATATCACAACGCCTCTCGTCGTTTGGGTTCGAATCCCACCCGGATCGATCCTAGCGTGAGGGGGTTTGTCGGTTCTGGTGATTACCCGAGTTTGACGTTTACGTATAGCCTGTCGATCAATGTGCAGTCTGTTGTTTGACACTTTGGTTGCTCTATGTTGGTCTCTCACTCCGGATGCTCTTGTTTCCCCAATCATCTCACAATTGACCTCCTGATTTAACAATGATCTCAAAATTACATGTCAGAAACAAATCCCACTATAACACTTGTTAAGTAATTACGATACTCTTAAATGGATTTTTTTTAAAATCTAGATTTGGGTTGATGGTTATTGTTAGGGTTTTGCTGACAAAATGAGTTTTTCCATTAAAATGAACAAAACTTCAAAATAATTGAAAAAATACTAAAAAGACAGTGGAACATTTTCCCTGATTTTGACCTGAAACTAACTTTTTTCTTGATTATGCCATAATGATAAATAAAAACAAATGTTTGATCAATTATGAAAAAAAAAAAAAAAAAAAAAAAAAAAAAAAAAAAACGGCTTTTTTAAATACCAGGCATTTATCCAAAATAACAAATTCTCATTTAAACATGCTTTTGAAAATCAACATTTTATTTATTTATTTATTTATTTATTTATTTATTTATTTATTTATTTATTTATTACAAGAACTCGTGTCTTAAAAACATTTTTCATAGTATACAGATACTAAAATAATGACACATATGAACACGATACATATTGAATATGGGAATAGTGTTTGTGGTATTCTTTACGAACTTTGGACAAGGCAACTTGATGCTACGTTAAATGTTATGAACACCTGACGCAATATATATATTATAATTTATAAAGTTCTATCAAAAAATAAGGTTTTAAAAATTACTACATGACAATCACATTTATATAAGATAAAGCTGATAAAAAGGTTGGTGATTTGCTTCGGTCATCACTCCTAATTTCTTCACCATCCCAAAACTGAATCATGATCTTGACTAGGGCGTAAATTATATTACTACACTGTATTTCTCTACGCCACTCTTCTTGCAGCATTTTTCTCTTTTCTGCAATTTATATACAGCCGATGGAGGTGTTCAGAATTTACAAGGCTGTCATTAGGATTTACACAGTTGACGTAATCATTCGTTTGTTGTATTGTTATATATAATACAATACTACTAGAATCCAATAAAATCTAAAACAAAAACAAACATACCAGCCCATGTCCTAATCACAACCCCAAAGAAAAGTAAAAACAAACATACCAGCCCATGTCCTAATCACAACCCCAAAAAAAGGTAAAAACAAACATACCATGCCATGACCTAATTACAACCCCAAAGAAAAGTAAAAACTTTGAAATTGACAATAAGTCAATCACGTGAGTATCCACAAACGAAGTGAGACTGTGTGCTCCGGAAGCGTAAGAAACAATTTTAGATACATAAGTAAAACTCACTATAAATTTTTTTATGATATTTTGTAAAGCAGTCTTAGAAAAATGATTTTCAATTTTTTTAATTCAAAATTGCGTTTATATTTTATATTTTATTTATTTGTAAATTCATATTTTTATTTTTAATCTATTGTATTGTTATGTGATACAAGAAAAAAATTCACAAAGCTATGGCATGAAAATGCATCTCAATATCTATAATAGCGTGCATGCTATCACCATCATTTTGACATGTACTACAAGACAGATATATTTGCTGATGGTTTCACTTTTATCAGTAACCAAACCCTCTAAGACAACAACAATTATAACGCTATTATACTCATTACGTTAGCCTATCTGTCCATACTGGAGACGTATATATATCCCAGGTACAGTAATTTGTCTCAAGTCTAATCCCGTGGTTTACAGATTATCTCTTCAGATCGCGTGCCCTTAATCTAACACCGATATCTATCACCAACACGAGGATTAGGACTTAATCTTGTTACAAATACAACTACAATATTCTATTGCATGGCAGAATTTATGTTCAAGATAATTGCATGTATTTTGATACTATAGTATTGCATACCTAACTGCCTCATGTTTTGTATTCTCAAACCCTCTTATTTTGTTATTTTGGAAAGGTTTGGTTTGTAGCATATGACATTGTTGTCATGGATACACATAACATAGCTTCTTTGGCCCTTATTTTTGAAACAAATTTCATTTGTACCTTACACTTAAATTCATTTTGTCCGAAAAATAAAAAATGACAGAATCAAGTCAATTTGAACATGTCTGTGATTTTTTTTTTCAAAACCTTAACATAAGTTTTAATGGGCGAAAGAAAGCCATGTTCTCGTTTTTATCTATTGGGATTGTTGAAAAATCTCGGAAGGTATGGAGAAAAACACCGGTCTTCGACGAACTGGCAAACTGGCTCTCCCCACAATAGGATCTGTACCCGATTGGTATTCAATCCTAGGCGGTCACCAGTTGCAGTTTCACATGGTATACTTGATGATAACTAATCAAGAATATTACAAATTTTAACGTGTCGCTGCGTTAGTTCGACCATGGTTGTAAGTTAAGACGTATCAATACGTAATTGCGACCATGTTGATGATAGTTACATATTTAAATATGTTAGTTCGGCCAAAATTATAGGATGTGTTGCTTCGTTCGTTTGACCATAGTTTTAGGTTAAGATGTGTATAATTATACATTATTTCAACCATGAAGAAGTGAATGCTAATACAATTTTGTCACCATTGTAACCGTCTATATAGGTTATGTGTTCCAGTATATGTTTATCTGTGTGACTTGTTTTCTTATTTTCATGACAACAAGCTTTAAGCAACTTTTGTTTTGGCAATTTAGTAATATAAAAGAAAGAAGAAAACGACATTCGGTTTATCCACGTTCTGACGATGCTGAACACACACGTGACGGGTGTAGCTAGCTAAAAATTAGGTGCTTGTTCTTTCGGAGCACCCGGTCTCACTTCATTGGCGAGGAGATTCACGTGTTTTACTTTATTTGCTTGTTTTCAAAGTTTTTTTTACTTTGCTTTGGGATTATGATTTAGACATAGACTGGTTTGTTTGTTTCTTGATTCACACAAGAATCCCTACCAGGCATTGATAGGTACACACCGCAACATTGTACTGAGAGAGAGAGAGAGAGAGAGAGAGAGAGAGAGAGAGAGAGAGAGCGAGACTCGGAGAGAGAGAGAGATTGTTTTACTGATAAAAACCATCGTTCATCTAATCAGAAAAAAATGATAAAATAGTTAAAAATAGGAAGATAAGATATTAAGAAAAGTAAATGTATTTTAATGGCCAAACAAATTGTTATTTAATTGATGATAGTAATTTGTTAAACCCCTCGTTGTTTTATGACTAAGGAACTCGTCCCTGTATAGTCTACACATGACGGCATATTCTCGCTATCCGTGATAAAACATTTCATCCACTTAACAACGGCACTGTATTATAAAGATCACCCAGCAAATAAGAGGACGAAATGCTTATGTTGTCATTTCGGCTAAGTAAATAACATATCACTTTCACTATGTTATAACTTTACTAACAAGATCAAACATTGTTAACTATATTGTTTAGGTTTAAGTCGCGTATTATCGGCCTCTCAATGGAAAATTAGATTGTTTATGTTTTAATTTTCATCAACTCGGCCAAACATCTTTTAATAGCATAAAGAACAAAGGAATTATTTTATACACAAAGTTAAAATGGTGTGATGGCTACTTACGGCCAGCGAAATTATACATCGCGGCAAATTCTGTAGAGGTTAAAAAGCTCTTAATCTCACGCAAACATATACAAAATTCCTGCGAGATGAAAACAAACAGATTAATTGACCAGATTTGATACACAACTGACCATAAGATATGTTACTTAAGAACACTTTTCTAATCATCTGTTTAGGAAAAGGGCGTTAGGATGTTTAGTAGAGTCTACATATCCACGCACACGCAATCGCACACGCACGCACTTCGCAGTTCAGATACCGAAACACACTGTCCACTTTGCCGCAACCTCAGCACAGATCCAGACCTGAGCGTAACCTTGGCATATTGCTCCATTTGTCACGTCCTTTTTTCTAAAAATGTATTTAAAATGGTAAAAATTCAAATAATGCTTTCAAAACAGTTGTCTTTTACTATTTTGAATGTATTATTACAATGAAAATATAAAAAAAATCTCATGCCCGAATCACAATCCAGAAACAAAGTAAAAACTTTAAAACTGAAACTTGAACTTCCACTCGGGAAGTGAGATCGGGTGTTCCGAAAGGGTAAGCACCTCCTGTTTAGCTAGTTTCATCCGCCACAAGTTGAGTGAAAGGAGCATGGGACGTCAAATATATCCAGGGCAATCCCGGGCACATAGACATTCAACTTATCAACACAATACTGTGATGACGTCCATAAAACTTGTTGAGGGCCCTGATACTAGTAAGCCTAGGCTTATAGACTTTAAATTGCGTAGAGACAATTTGCATTATAACAATAAAGCCCCCGACTTTGAACAGTCACTGTGTATACTGATGAAAAGGAGGAACCTTCTTGCATGTTGGCAGCACACGATAACATACATAAACAACATTAAAATAAAAAATGTTCTGGGATATGACCATGCATAATAACGTACAGTTTCGAATGTTTTCCAAAAGCTTGCAGTCTCTGAGATGTGCAAGTCTTTACCGGTCAGTCCCTAATGTGAGAAAGGTTCCATCTTGATTGGTTTTCTTCTAATAATCCCCATCACAGGTTTTCTCCACAATCACCGCCAATGCTTTAGCTCAGTAACTGTTGGTAAAGCACTCGCTCCGTAAGTGGGAGGTCGTGGGTTCGAACACCGACCGAGTCTGACTCAAGTCAATGTGGGTAGTTACTGTTTTTTCGCCAAGCACTTGGCGTCACGGTTCTTTCGGATGGGAACTTAAAATAAACGAGGTTTCGTGTCACGGTAGGCCTGGCACGAAAAAGATCCCTGTTGTCCATCAGCGCAACGCACATGCGAAATTTCTGCACCTTCGCCTATAGCTGGCGATATAAGTAAAATATTCTTGACTGGGACGTTAAACACCATTACTCAACTCTACCACCACCGAGAACCTCGATGTAAGTAAAAGAATCACGATTGGAGCGTCAAAAATCATTACTCAGCTTCACCATCCCAGAACTGACCCTGCAATTGGTTTCATCCAGGTACTCCTGTTTCCTCTACACTCACTGACAATCTCAAAATAAGTGAGAGAATTCTGACTGGGGCGTAAAACACCCACAACGTCACTCCTCTTATTCATACGCTCCGCTGTACCATTACGGTAGCAGTTGGTAGAGTGCTCGCTCCGTATGAGGGAAGTCGTAGGTTCGAATCCTGATCAGGGTTTAAGACTTGAATAAAGGTAGTAACTTTTTTCGCCCGGCACTCGGCATTTAGAAATGAAAGTCACGGAGTCCTTCAGAAGAGACATTAAAATCATTCTTCGTGTCACAGCGGGCGTAGCACGTCATAAAAGAATCCTGCACACTGCCCTGAGAACACTGCAATGATAATAATTCCTGCCACTTTACCTATAGCTGGTGACGTCTCGATATAAGTGAAATATTCTTGACTGGAGCGTCAAACACCATTACTTTACCCTACTTGATCACACGCCCCCTGATAACATCTGTGTTAAAATAACCGATAGTAAACGTGTTAGTCAGTTTGATTGGTTTTCTTCGGGTACTCCAGTTTCCTCTACAATTACTTACAACCTCGATATAAGTGAAAGAATCCTAACTGGGGCGTCAAACACCGTTACTTAACCCTACTTGATGACACGCCCTCATTGATAAACATCCGTGTTAATGTAGACGATAGTAAAAAAGTTTGTCATTTCGATTGCTTTTATTTCGGGTACTCCTGTTTCCTCTTCATAACATCTTCATAAGTGAGATAATGTATTTGTGACTGGGGCGTCAAACACCATTACTTCACTCAACTTGATCACACGCCCCCTCCCGCTGATAACATCCGTGTTAAAGTAGCTGATACATAAACCACAAGCACTGATTAAAGTCTCTATGTTTAAGATAAACGTTTACACTGTGTATCAACGAATAAAATTAACTTTTAATTTTGTTAAGAGCTATTACATCAGAGTTGTATAATAAAGTTAAATGTTTTGTCGAGTCTACAACGCCAATCTTTTCTTTGATCTTACAGTTTGTGTCTTGACAATCTAACGCGTTGAAGTTGGACAAGTTTGACTCCATAATTTGAACTCTACTTTAAATTTTTGAATGAATTGGTTCCATTGCAGATCAGGAAATCCGAAAAAGTAAAAAACTTTCATTTTTGGAACTTCCATTTGTACCCTTCACTTAAAATGGTGTAATCTAAACATATTGAATATTTCTGTGATTTCTGTAAGAATGCAAATAAATTTATTTAAAAAGGAAGGGGAACACAAAAAGTATAAACCCCATACATGTATTACTTACCTTCCACTACGAAAAGACTAAAACGCCTGATACTAGTAAAATTAGTTTTAAAAAATCAAACGATGGTGGCGTATCATGGGCGGATTGGCTTCAAATTAAACAAATGAATTGATTTCAAGTTAGCACATTAATTACAATGTACTTAATTAATTTTGAATGCATTTTTTAATAAAAACTCAAAATCAGCACATGACAGAGGGTTGCCTGTTAACCCTCTTACAGACTAGAAAATCAATATACAAAATTCGGTTGATTTTTCACTCTTGTTGTTTTTCTACTGTGAAATCATTAAATTTCCGTTGTTTTCGTGGACACCCTGATCAACGATTTTACGTGTCAACGAAAAATTATATTACAATTGACCTTAAACACTAATCAAACATCACGAATTTATCACACCATCCACGAAATTGTATATCTTCTTAGATCCGCAAAAATAGGACACCACGAAAGTACAGTCAAACCTGTCTATAAAGGCCACCCAAGGGAACCAGTAAAATTGCCTTTATGGACTGGTGACCTTTATATATACAGGTTCAAATAATATGAATAAAGAACAATTTAGATAAAATTCTACTGGCCTTTATAATAATTATAAACAGGTGGTCCTTATATAGAGGTAGCCTTTAAGGCAGGTTGGACTGTAATTGCTTTCACAACATTTCGTTGGAAACTAGGTCTTTTTAAGGTTGAGTATTAAAACTTTTCCATTTTTATTATGTACATATTAGATGTGTATTAATGTGTGACACTATAATAAAATAACTTATTATTATTAGTAGTAGTAGATGTTACTTTTGAAGATGAATTTAACATGTCGATTAAAGATTAATTAATTTTTCACACTGACAAGTTTAACCTGTCTCAAATTAATGCGCTAACTTGAAATCAATTCATCTGTTTAATTTAAGTCAATCCGCCCATGATACGTCAACCGCCGTTTGATTTTGCATATTCATGGACTACTTGGTCCAGTTGCTTGAACCTTGATTAGTTTAATCAATGATTAACACACACACTCAAAATATCAATAAAAATCGACTTACTATTATCATTATTATTTGTCTGAAGCAATTGTTTTTACTTTCAAAACATGTCTCAACATATTTGAAATAATGAAAAATTTAAATTTTGGCTTGTCAGTTGATTAAACTTAACACGGTTTGAAAACATGGTGTCGTGTTTTTTTAATGATTTCAATGGTTGAGGTCCATCTAACAGTAATATTATTACATCTATTTCTCAATCATTATACCCATTGCCAGTCAAGAGTTGAGTGTTTCATATTTCGTTGTGCCAATATCTGTTTATCTTTTATATACCCCCGCTTAAAAAGTGGGGGGGGGGGTATATAGTGATAGGGCTTCCGTTACATCTTAGGGTACCTATCCGCAACTCCTCCTAAACCCTTGAATGGATTTTCATGAAACTTTCACACAATCTTTGTGATATAATGTAGATGTGCACCTCCTATTCAAAAATTTGATTCAATGGATTTTTTTAAGTGGGGGAAGCGGGGGGGGGGGGGGATTTTTTGTGAGCTTGTGGTTCACAGTTTTTCTAGTTTATTTCGTGATCTTGGTCCCGGCATTTGTAAAAACAAAGTATATGCATATGTTTTATGAATAAAATTGTTTAACTAATTTTCTTCATCTATAATACCTCGTGTTGCCAAATTTTCAGATTTGCCTATAAAAAGGGTGTTTTGTAAATTGACACAGGAATTTATTTTTAGAACCGCGAAAATCGGACACCACGAAAATTGGACACGACACCACGAAAATTGGACACCACAAAAATTGGACACGACACCACGAAAATTGGACACCACGAAAATTGGACACCGCGAAAATTGGACACCACGAAAATTGGACACCACAAAAATTGGACACCACGAAAATTGAACACGACACCACGAAAATTGGACACGACACCACGAAAATTGGACATCACGAAAATTGGACACCACGAAAATTGGACACCACGAAAATAAATGATTTCACAGTATAACTTATAACAAGGAAAAATACTAAATAAAGATTTGAAAGTTCAGTATCATTGAAAGAAGCATTATCCTGGTAAAATATGGCAGATCCATTGAATATCAAAGATTGCAATTTTTAATCAATATATTGATCCCAAAACTTAGACCCAGGAATTTTGAGCCCCTGGAAAACGGCTAAGTGCTCAACTTTCGGATCTTCAATATTCTAGAAACATTATACATAGTTATGTTAACACAATTAAAATAATTTTTATGAAATGGCATTTGATGACTTGAATATAGCACGGCGATATAATGTTTAGTGCATGTGCACCGAATAGGGAATGGCCGTGCTATTTTTGTACGTCGTGTGTTATTTTTAGATGTATTTAGAAGCACACACATCTTTACTATGGGGTGGATTAATGTAAAATCTCCGGGTAACCATAACAGATATTTTTTATTTTAATTTGCACTGCACGGCTACAAAAATATTACACGGGGACTAAAAACAAGGCGGATAGACGGTCAAAGCCATACCAAGAGCATCTACTTGTGGAGTGAAAAATTGAAGCAAAAAATAATAAAATAATTGAATAATTGAAAAAAATATATAGTTGACATACTTTCTTAATTTGAAGTGGTGCAAAAACTGATGTTTAATTAGCATATTTCAAAAAGAAATATATTTTTTCCGGCATAACGTCCATGTCCTCTCTTAGTAACATTTCACATAAAGAAAAGAAATGAGAAAAAAAAGATTTATTTTTAAGTTTGAAGCATTTCCATTGACTAGTCTCTGGAATATTGTTACGCAAGAAAAGCTCTTTTTGTGACTGAATGGTATAAAGTGAGATGGTCGTGTCTTTAACAAATGTTGTGTGATTTTTTAATTTTGTCATCAAAAGACGTCAATGACAGAACATGTCATTTTTAAGAGTTTACAAAGTGCATGGGTGTTCAATTATATTGAAGGGTGACTCCAAAGTTGTGGATTGAACATATATAGTTAATAGTACTGTCTCGTTATTTCTAAAGTTTATATTTGACAAAGATCCGATCAAACGCTTGCCTTGAATCGATAAAAGACATTCTAAACTTAAAACGTTGACCATTATTCCAAAATTCTAATGTTAATTTTTATTGACCGCCACCTTTTTTCTTCTTTCTAACAAAAATCACTGAAAAACTCGTGAACCATATATGCATTTACACCCCCCCCCCTCTCTCTCTCTCTCTCTCTCACACACACACACACCCTCTTACTCACTTTAAAATTTTCGGGATGGGGTAAAAAGCATAAATTTATACATATAAGATCAGAGGAAGGACATTATCAGAGGAAAACTTTACTCGGAGTAGTCGTCTTGGATTTGGTGTGTATCGGTAAACTTTACTCGGGTAGTCGTTGTGTGGTTTTGACGTGTAACGGTAAACTTTACTCGGGTAGTCGTTGTGTGGTTTTGACGTGTGACGGTAAACTTTACTCGGGTAGTCGTTGTGTGTGTGTGTGGTTTTTTTTTTTGGGGGGGGGGGTGTAACGGTAAAATTTACTCGAGGTAGTCGTTAAAGTTTTGGTGTGTAACGGTAAACTTTACTCGGGGTAGTCGTTGTGTGTTGTTTTTGCGTGTACCGGTAAACTTTTCTCGGGGTAGTCGTTGTGTGGTTTTGGTGTGTAACAGTAAATTTTACTCGTGGAAGTCGTTGTGTGGTTTTGGCGTGTAACGGTAAACTTCTCGCATGCGGGGTGGGTATATCTCTAAATCTCCCGGTAACCATAACAGAACAATGACGGCTCAAAGTAGATAATCATGTTTGATGCTTTAACTTGACATCAAACGACCAACCAACATATACAATGAAACCTAGTTTTAAACCACACTATAGTATTTATAACAGTTATATCATCTTCATTAATTGATTGGCCACCAGGTTTTTTTTTAATCGAAAAGACCTATTTTGAGTTGAGTGGAGAGGAGTGTAGGGGAGTTATGGTATTTTACGCCCCAGACCAGATTGTATGGGCTGTCGGTTCTGGAATGGTGGCTTTTGAACTGACAGTTGAAACTTTTCTAGAATAGAATCTGTCCAAGTGAGATTCGAAATAGATGCTGTGATCCATCAGCGTGCAGTTTAGTTCACTTGGCCACCAAAGCTCTCTATGTTCATTGATCTCAATATCTGTAATACATGGTCGCTAAAAATTAGTTGTGACTTATGAAGCTTTAACATTATATCTACATTTCAAACATGAATTTCCTCTTTCGCGATTGTTTTAGCATCATCAGGCTAGACTTTGCATTACTTCAGAAGCAAACTGATTTTCTGTGATCACGGCTGGCTTGAAACAATATTGTGATGTTAATGTCAATTATGTTTGAATTGAATTGTAAAAAGACTTGAAATGTTCTAGTATCATATATATTTTCAATGGTAAATACATGTATTCAATATTTATTAACATCAACACCTCGGTTATGTATAAATAGATCAAACACAAATATACCAATCCATGTCCAAATCACAATTCACAAAGCAATGTAAAACATTGAAAACTTGAAAATTATTATCATTTTTTTAAATGCTAATTTCCACCAGGGATGTGAGGCTGGGTGCTCCGGAAGCTGAAGCACCTCCACATGTAAGCACCCGCTACTTGAAACTCAAAATTGAAAATGAGAGGAATACGGAACTATGGGACGTTAAATATATCCAGGACATATTAGATACAGAGACATCATACTTATCAACAATATTGTAATTATTGACATAACACTTTTTAAGGGCCTTGAAAAGCCTAGAGTTGCACTATAGCATTTCAACCAGCCGTACAGGTGAGCGCTTCAGGCCCATTGTTTGGTCCAATAAAGTAAAAGAAACATCCTACGGAGGATTATGAGAACACAAGACTTCTTACCGTACCCTCATAATGCTAAAAAGAAAAAGAATCATGGTATAAAAGTATCTATGACAAGGGTTAAGTTTCTATAAGAGAGTGTGGCTATTGTAAAATAAAAACGAATACTTGTTGCGTTTATAATTTCAGTAATATGGCCCCTACATAAAAAGGTCACTTGTTGAATAAATCTAGGTATCATAAACAATAATAATACGAACGAACCATTTCAACGCGAGGAAAGAAATCACAGTACACGTGGCTGTTTTTATCCGTAAATAAAAATATACGGGCATCACAAATCGATTAATTCAGAAGTTATTTTTCTCATTGCTAGGTTTTTAAAGGAAAAATCCATGACAAAAAATAATATTCAAGATTAGTTCTTCATAGATAAGGGTTAGTAGATATAAAAGTGTGTCCAATCATGAATGATCCTTTGAAGAAACATTACGAATTTTTCTTTGCATGCACTGTGCCTGAAATTGGCCTTAAGTTCTTTGTCATTTCGTCAATCTTCCAAATGCGTTGCGCTTTAAATTTCGATATCTTACAAATTAACAAGATTTTTCTCATTTAAAAATTTCAAAAAGGACGGATTTTTTTTTTAGTTTGAAGTAAAATTAAAATTTTACGGAGTGTACAGACTTTTGGAAATAATATTTTGAGCAGAGACCGACATTGTACATTAGGTCACTTCCTAATAAAATGATCTCTGTAAAGCGGAGTTATGATTTAATGTAGTTAATGATAATTTTCAAAAATTGTTTAAAATCTCGACATAAAAACATCAGAACAAACGATAGAGAATAAATGTAACAACTTAAATGCATATGTTCTAGGCAGAAATACTGAAAAATAGAGTCAATAAGATACTAAAAATTCTCTCTCTCTCTCGCTCTCTCTCTCTGTTTCTCTCTCAATTTCTTCTTGATTTTAAATATTTTACACAATATTATTTTAATTCACTTTCCGAAAGCTGAAGTATTTGATGTTGTTTATAAGTTTCAGAGTAATCAAATCTAAATCTTATCTGGTGTTAATGGTTTGAACAGCGATATCATGATGTAATAAATGTCGACGATATAAATAAATAAATAAATAAATAAATAAATAAAGCTTCAAATTATATGATTCTGTAATAAACAGTTTTGATCATCATTTTCCCAGGTAAATACCACACAAATGATAAAGTTGTTATAGTAACAAATAAATGCATTTATTTCATTTATTTATTTTATAAAGATTCCCAGATTTGTAATGCGCACCTTTTACAATTAATAGAAAACGTCGCACACTCGAGAGATGATAGTTGCGTTCGGATGGTTGTCAAGTGTTTATCGAGATACAACACAATTGATCATACAAAGCCTGATGACAATTCAACATTGTTACATTGCATCGATCAAAAACAGAAATGAGCATCCCACATTTCGGATTGGTCCATTTAAACTAAAGGGTGTGTCTTACATATGTTCATAAATATGTTATGATTAATTATTTGTGGTTTCACAAAATAAAGCTCTTTAAACACTCGATTGTTTAATAAAATCAGGAAATATATAAAAACAAACATGTTCTGGATATGAAATACCCATTAGATAAATTTTATGAGTGTTATGATAAATACCAGACCCCTTCTCCAGATACCCCATCTTGGATTCGCCCCACGTGCAATTAACAATGTCAGCCAATCATCTTCAAGTCCCCTTGCTGTACGCGAACATCTGTATCCGAGAGATCTAAAAACTCAATCTTGCCGTAATCAAGTATAAGGGGATAGTTACTAAATTCAGGTATTTTCCTATGTAATCTTTAATCGTAAAGGATTACCCTGTATCTAGAAGCAAATCTCATGTCAAGTGTCCGACAGGTAAAAATTGAACAGGTGAGTAATTTTAAACTTTTAAACTTTTAAGTTTTAAGCAGCTTTTTAATTTTACATAACTGATGATTTTTCAATTTCAGCAGCCCAAAACTTTTAAACGGTGTTAGTGTTTAATTTTTTGGAAAGAATACATGTATAGTATAAAAACATTTGAATAAAAATTGCAAAACCATATGGTATGGATATGCATCTATATGAAGTAAGATCAAGAATTAACAAAGCTGTGTGTTTTAAAGAATTTGATTTTGAAAATTCAATTTTGAAAATAAAAACTGTAAGGTAAATGTCAAAATATTAAATTTTACTTAAATATAATTCTTAATTTATTATTATTCATTTTCTGAAAGAAAGTCAATTTTATAATTTACATGATACAAAAAAGTAGCATACCTGTGCAATTACAGATAAAGAGGTGAAATTAATTATTCAAACTTATTAACTTAAATCACTTAATTCATTGATTTTGAATAATTAAAAATATTTTTACTTTATAACCGCGTAATCGAAGTTTTTAATTAAAATTTACGCAAATTTACAGAGCTAATAAGATGCTTTCAGCTGAATCTAACTTTAGTCCCCGATGCGGGTAATTGCCCCAGCAGCGGAAACACATTGGAAATTCACAGGTAGAAATAAAACCAGAATTAGTAAAGGATGCAGAGTTCGTGTCGAATACGGATCGGTACCTGTAGTCGTAATACGTTTTATATAGAGTAATAATTGCTTAAAATTAAAATCCTGAAACATTTTTATTTCTAATATCAATTGTTTGAAGCTAAAATTTGTGATGTATTCAGCGTAATTGAATTTTCACCTTGGTAAAAAGGTAGTTTTTCATGCCGAGATTTAAGAATTTCATAATCATTAATATATATAACGTTAACAGCATTTGAATTCAAGATATTTTTGATTGGAAATAAATCTAGTTTTCTCTTTACTTATGTATTACGCTTAATACAATTTTTTAGATTTTTATTAAAAAATTACTTTCTCCAAAAAATGTACCTTTTACATGCGCTTAGAATCTAGAAATTAATTTGATTTAAATTTAATTTAATTTTTTAAAATGGAAATGAAATCATAATATGAAATATATTTTGTAAAATTTAAATATGAATTTTGATTTAATAATTTCCGTAATTTATCAATTTAATTATTAATAACTGATACAAACCTTATGTATGAAGGTCAAATTATCATCATTATTTCATTTATTATTTTAGTTTCATTTAATTCTGAGCACTTCTAATGAGGAATTGTATTCCGAAACGGCCGTCTAGTGCTGTAAAAATGAACACTGGTATAATAATGTAATTTTTCTGATGAATACACATGTGTTTTTATCCCCTCTCTAAATACTCATAGAAGATTGGATAGAACGGCGAAAAACAATAAAAATTAACGACAATTTCAATTCAATTCCTTTTTTTTATTTACGTCTCACCTTTTAAACATATATTTTTTATGAAATAGTGAAACATTGTTTGCTATGTGTAAAAATTAAAATATTGAATAAATTAGTATTTAATACTCTCTCTCTCTCTCTCTCTCTCTCTCTCTCTCTCTCTCTCCATTGATACCTGTTATTATTACTTTATTACTTTGAATATTAATATCCATCAGTGTACATTGTATCTAAAACATGTGAACAGTGGTACAAAATGTACAGTATTTTACAACATATGTTATATATCATTTCGTAACATAGTACAAGGAGAATAGTACAAGGAGAATAGTACAATATGATTAAGATTGCTGGTTAGAACGCAGTGAAAATGATTTTCTTAAGAACATACCAAAATTACAAAGCTCTTTTACATTATTGACACTTAATAACTGTATTAATTTAAACATACTCGGCTTTTGCCAGTATTACGGTTTTATATATTTTGCGTGCCGTATTTTAAAGCTACATTCATTCAATTTTCCGTACTAATTTAGTATCCCTGGATTAGTATTCATTTATTCATTTATCTTTCACTACTCAGTTACTTAACATTGTACTTTTAAATGCACGGCTACCTTACAATGAATGATATGTCAGTAAAGTGCACGGGGGACAGATAAAGATTTATTTATATTAAAGGAAGAAACAAAATTATACTGATATTATTAATGATACATAATTGTGTTTGCAGGGTTAAAAATATCGGATGGAAAATACAAAACGGGTAACATCATTCCCAACACAATTATGCGGAATTATAAATTTGTCATATACATTTTTTTTATAAAAATAACAATTTTTGAATATATTTATTTGTAAGTATTGTTAAATAATTTTGAACTGTGATATGTGACACATTAATAAATTATTTACTTTTTTACCTTTTCTGTATTGAATACTATTTTTTTCAAAAAAGGTATATGACAAATGAAATAAATAAGCGCGTCCGATATTACAAATAATGTGTGTGTGTGTTTTGCATTGATAACGCAAAGTATATCGTATATTGAGTTTTAGTGTTGCTTTTTGAATGCATTAAGAACGGTACTTCACAAAAATTCAGAATTAGCACATACGGGTAACCGTGCCACAAGTCCAATATTAAATAGAAACAAATCACCATTTATTTATTTATTTATTTATTTATTTATTTATTTATTTACCATTAAAAGTGTAAAGCAGCGGTTACGCTGTTGTAAATATAAAACGTTTAAATGCAGCCGCTGAATTTTCAGGTCGGGGGGAGGGGGGTACTTGTGGTTGGAAACTCTCTTGTTTATTTCGTTCTCTCTGTTCGGGTGTCCCATTTTAATTGGGAGTGGAAGTTGTTGTGTTGAACGGATGCAAGGATGAAACAAGCCGGATATTCAGTGCAGATTTATTTATTTATTATTTATTTATTTATTTTATTACATTTCAAAAAACTGATGGAAACTACACAATTCTTCTAGTATAATTATAGTCGCCGGTAAAATTAATAGCTTGTCAAGGAATGTTACAGATTTTCAGATTCTAAGTTTAACCAACACAACGTTGATCTACTCCGATATTACAAGACATACATGTATGAAAAATTAAAATTATTTTGAACCGTTTTTCAAAAATTAAATGATCTTTCTCTAATGTCAATAGAAAACATGTTTTAATCTTTGCTTCTCAAACGCAAAAACGGTTTCTCTAAATAAAATTGTTTAGCGGACTGCGTCTATACGGACTTACATTACATGCATCTATATTTATAGAAAGATACTGGTTAAAGTTATGCTTGTACATGGCACTGAGGATTTTTAAAAGGAGAGTGACCCAATCCAAATGCAAAATTGAAAAATTTAGCTGAAATATCCACAATTTTGACTCTTGAAATTGCATGTATGTCCATTGTTTTTCTACAGTTGAGGTTTCAGTTATTTTAACGTCAACATGCTTTTCTATGATATCATATTTTGTTTTTGGTTGGTTGGTTGAATGTTGCTTAACGTCGCATCAGCAATTTTTCAGCTATTCGCGACGAGAAATATTTTATTAATCTCTATGGGTTAATCTATGAACAATTTTGTGTATGCATGTGAAGTGTGAGTGTGTTGTATGGTCTGTCTTGTACTAGCGCACACTCAGGGCGACTTTAAGTGCTAGCTCACAGAGTCGGTACGCCGCGGACAAGCGTACCACTCCCCCAGTCCATTATACTGATACCAGGCGAATCAGTAAAGTATTTTGTTTTTTAATTTTCTGAATAAAATAATAACAATTTTTTCTGTTTTAAATATCGCGTAAATATATGTTAAAAAACGATGACTCATCTTATTACTTAAACCACATCACTTAACATCATGTTAAATGTACAGGTACAAAGTCGGGAGTTGTTTGTTCCTTTGTCTCCTTTATTTCTCTGATAATTGTAAGCAGGTGTGAATTCAACTGGACATATCTATAATTAACTAATTTAAACCATTCTCCCCGATAAAATATTGTATCAATTTATCTACGACCATGGAGGGACAAAATGTCTTAAAAATTGGACACAGGACATTTCGTCACACAAGGCATTTCATGCCATATTTGAGACCTCCAGCTTTTTGTCCCACACGGCATTCTAAATGGCATAGTACGAAACGTTCAATATACGGTACAAAACGTCCCATGTAAGGTAGAGCCATGGGATGAAATGTCTCATCTGTCCATCTCCAGGCCCCGGTTTCACAATCATTCCTTAGCTAAGATTTTCCTTAACTTAAATCTTGCAAAATTTCAAATCTTTATAATTTTATTAATTTTCAAGATATTTAGAAATTTAAGGTGTCATTTTTAACATCACTTCTAGATTAAAACATTTGCATTTACTTTTGACAAAAATATTCACCAGTTTTCCAAAAAAGAGATTACAAAAATTTGCATAATTTAAGTTAAGGAAAATCTTAGTTTAGGAATGATTGTGAAACCGGGGCCTGGAGCCTGAGCATAGCCTGAACTAACATTTTCCTTAACTTAAATCTAGCAAAAATTGAAACCTTGATAACTTTGCTAAATTTTTAAGATACTAAGAAATTTAAGGTGTCATTTTGAAGATCACCTCAAGCTTATAAAATCTGCATTTAGTTTCGAAAAAAGTACATCCATATTTCCAACAGAGATTGCCAAATTTTGTTAATTTTCAGTTAATGAAAACCTTAGTCAAGGAATGATTGTGAAAGTGGAGCCTGGTCACAAAATGACCACATGACCCAACCCACAGTATATTTTCTTTTGTTGTTTTATTGGCGATACACGATGGACAAATATATTTACACCATAGAAAGTACGCTATAGTTTTACACAGATGTCGTGAACGACTTTTGAATTTCTATAAAATAAATAATGCAATAGTAGTACATACGACACTCGGACATAATGTCACGTGTCTGTTCATACTCGGTGAGTTTAATCATTTTGTCAAATTTTGTGTTTTCAGTACAATGTGTTAATTTTGGTAAATTTCGTGTTTTCAGTACGATGTGTTAATTTTGGTGGCGTGTTATGGGTTGTTTATACATTTATCTCCGGTACTGGTCCGAAGTCGGGAATTTTTTATGATTGTAAGTTGGGTCTGTGTACATGTATTTGTATTGTTTTGAATCTTTGTGTGGCGTATTATCGGTAATTCGGCTGTTGGCAAGTAAACATATAATCTAAAGTGCTCGTACGAAGTCTGAAGTTTTGTTTTCAGTTGGGTCTATGTGTATGCATTATTATTCCCCTTTTTCTGCCATGTTCTTGGTTGTTTGGCTATTGCCGAGTAAACATTTATCCCGTGCTCGTCCAAAGTCGGGAGTTTTATTATTAATTGGGTCTACGTGCTTGTATTTTTATGCTACCTTTTGTGGCGTATCATTGGTTGTTCGACCATTGTCAAGTAAACAATTATCCCGTGCTCGTTCAAAGTCGGGAGTTTTATTATCAGTTGGCTCAATGTGCTTGTCTTTTTGCTTGTTCTTGGTTGTCTGGATTTTGAAAAGTATATATTTAAGCTACACATTGCTTACCAGTTTATAGGACCGAAACAAATTTGTCACAATTGTCATGTGCTACTTTTAATTTATATTAATTGGCGTGTGCTACTTTTGAATTATATTATTTTATAGAAATTCAAAAGCAGCACATGACACTATATTCAGCAGATCCTAGTGTAAGAAAGTTGGTACTCCGGTTTCCTGTTCAATGTCGGAACTGAATCGATATAGTGATTTTAAGAATCTTGATTGGGGCGTAAACACCATTACTCCACCAGGCTCACTTTAGTCTAAACTGAGACAAAATTACACATTTATGCATGCGCTTAAATTGAATTTATATTTAGGATATCCAATATATTAATGCATATGCTTAAATGGTTTAAGGATATCCCTAAATATTAATTAACATATGCATCACTATCTTGGGGTACCATAAAACCAATTTTTAAAAGCATAAGCATATTTATGCATTAGTTACTTATGCAGAGGGCACTATCAAGATTTACGGACTGCCCGAGGGCGAGTATTCAGACCAACATTTTGATATGGCCCGAGCCGCAGGCAAGGGACATTTCAAAATGTTGGTCCGAATACTCGCCCCGAGGCCAGTCCGTAAATCTTGATTGTGCCCTCTACATAAGTAACTAAAGCTTTTATTGCATTGAACAAACAAAATCGCATATACTACCGGTCCTCTGGGTTAACATAATGTGTAATTGTATAGTTATGTTATGCTGTTACTCATGCATTATTTGTTATATATATGTGTGTTTATATATTCTCAATTTGTAAAATTGCAATATGAGAAATAAAGAAACTTGAAACTTGAAACTTCGGAACATGGAGAGACATACAAACATTGATAGACTCCATTTCTATATCCCTTCTAAATTGCCAACTTTGTTAGAGTGGGGAATAAAAACAAAACATTAATATAACAACAAAATTTTCTTTTTAAATGCAACAACACAAATCTATATAAATATTAAATACAATATCCAATGTATAGTTATAACTGTCATTTCACAACTCGTAACGTTAAATACCGAATATGGACCGCTCGGTCGTGTATGGACCGGTCCATACACCGTGTATGGTCCGTTCGGTCTTGTACATCATTTTCTCAGCTTTCGACCAATCAAATAAATTGTTACAGATGTGATATGCAATAATTATATATAGTTTTGACTCTAGTACCGCACCATAATGCTGTTAACATTAGTAAAAATATGTACTTGAGTCCTAAAAAGTGAATAAAACTCTTGGAGAGAATAAATAACCCCGAGAATGATCTTAAAGCGAGGGTCATCTTATAAATGCCAGTGACAAGATGCAATAATAAGTAATCAGAATGGAAATAAAAATATCTCACGACCTAAATATAAAACTACAGCACAAACTGAATTCATAACTATTAACTTATCAAGCTTTCTAACAGTATGTGAGTGACAGGTAATCTGTTTCACCGCGTGCGGTGCGCGTGAGCTCGCGCAATGTTTCTGACAATGGCGCCCCGTAGATTGATCAATTATGCCTCAATATTTGCCTAAGTTTTAGAATCAATTGTGATGGCATATTATCTATTGTGTGTAGAATAAATGAAATGATAACACTATAATGTTTATTCAGATTAAATCTTCTTGTTTTTTGTCTCGTGTAGAGTAAACCGTTTCAGGGTAATTAGTTCGTTAGTAACCCTGACTATGATAAAATGATGTGCATTTTTGTGTACCATATTTTTATTTTTTTTTATTTAAACATCGATTTTTATATGAAAACTACAAATGGACGATAATAGGATGGTATTTACTTATTATTTTTTAACTCGAGGGAGTTATTTCAAGGGCTTAAGGAGTGTAGTAGTTGCGTAACTACAATGTATATATTTAGGAGCGTTTGGATTTTCTGAATGAAAATACATGTAATAGGACTGCCATGTGCTGATTTTGAATGCATTATTTTAACACTAATTCAAAATCAGCACATGACAGGAAAAATAAAATAATGATTGGAGAAAACAAACTTGTAACAATTTTAACTGACAGGCACTATCTATGTCTTGGCAACAGTCAATCCTATTAAGATCATGGCACGACACACGGCAACGTTGTTAGACAACCACTGTTTGTGGAAACTCCCGACTTTGGACGGATACTGGGGAAATGGTATGCAGTGATGTGTTTATAATACTATTGGATATATGACTTAAACCATAATGCATCTCGCTTTTTTTCACCGTTTAGGTTCAAATCCCACTCGAGCGGATCCTAGTGTGTGAAGGTTTGTCAGTTCCCTTGCGGAAGATCGAGGTTTTTCTCAATACCAACGGTTTACTTAGTGTATAGATATTCTTTGGTAATCGCGAATGCGAATAGCGTTTTACTGTATGGCTTAAGCAAATGAAAAATAATCTTTAATCAAATTCATTATGTTTTCTATAAAATTGTCGCATAATCCAAAGTAATGATCATAATTTCCACAATAGTGTAGTTGTATCGTGGTTTTGGTAGTTCTGTCTATTGCCAAATGTGCGTAACCCCTTCATCAATATCTATGTAATCAAAAACAAACATACTAACCCATGTCCGAATCCCAATACAGAAGCAAAGTAAAAACTTTGGAACTGACAAGTCAGGTTATACACGTCAAATATATCCAGGGCAATCCAGGACACAGAGACAACAATACTGTGATGACGACCATAAAACCTTTTGAAAGTATTTGTCAATTATGTTAAACAAAAAATGATGTTCAAAGTATTTTATTTTTATTTTATCATAATTTAGTCCGTTATAATTTTTGTCGCAGGTACAAATAGAAGTTTTGTCAGAAGTTCCATATTCAACTTGATTCATTTTATTGCAAACATTTTAAGCACAAAATAAGCCGCATGAAAGTACGAAAAACTTATATTTAAAACATTCATGGTTCTGAATAAATGTTTTGGCAAAGATCACCTTTTACGATTCAGTTTGACTTTGTCTCTTTAGCACATGCTTGGAATAATGAAGAAACAAAGTTTCATTATAATTCATTAAATAAACTCGATTGGTATTTTTTGAGTTAGTGCCTCATCAAATATTGTTTATATGTAAAATATTTTGAAAATTATTTTTCATAGAAATATTCAAATGGTAAGTTTGATATCTCTGTGTCCAGGATTGCCCTTGGTATATTTGACGTCCCATAGGTTAATGTTCCTTCCACACAACTTTAATTACATAGGCGACGAGTGTAGCTAGCTAAACAGGATGTGCTTACCCTTCCGGAGCACCCGGCCTCACTTCCCTGATGGAAGTTCACGTGTCTAACATAACTTGTCAGTTCCAAAGTTTTTACTTTGCTTCTGTATTGTGATTCGGACATGTTTGTTTTTGATTGATCATTTTAAGTTTTTTCCAGTAATTATTGAAAAATTAATTTTATTCAAACTTTACGGTTATTCTGCGTGATTTCGATCATGACGAATTCATATCAATCATGGAAATAAAAAATGTTACCTTGTTAAATGTTTAAATTGTTATCTGTAGTGGTTAGAAATAAATTAAATTCTCAGGTTATAATTTTTGAAAACTTCGTCATAATTCTGCTTTCGTGCGCCAATTTGAAAACATATGACATAAGACAACTTACGGGGTAAATTCAACACAATGTATGCAACATCCAGCAGGCATAAAACTTTATGTCCAAAAATTGTTGAAACTCTTAACTAAATATTTATGGCACAAATATAATTCAAACAATTAATTGAGAGAGAGAGAGAGAGAGAGAGAGAGAGAGAGAGAGAGAGAGAGGTGAACATATTCATGAACTAATTTTTTATTGATTTCATATTTGATATGCGGTTTTAAGTTATCGTTCCACGTGACTATTGTGATAGACCATGTGACAATTTTTATACTGGTATTATTCAAACTACTTGACATATTGGGCAACTGACGAAGCTAGATATGCTCAGTATTCAATAAGAAGAACGATATCAGGAAAAATATTAAATTTAGCACGTGTTTATACTAGCCAAGAGTATTCGCGACACAATTTATAATTACCTCTATCAGTTGTGCATTTTTGATATATACAGTTCAACTTGCCTTAAAGACCACCTCTATATAAAGGTCACCTGCTTATAAAGGCCATTATAATTGTATACCAGTTGCTCTTTATTCATTTTATTTTAACCTGTATATAGAGGCCACCTGCCTAAAAAGCCACTTTTATTGGTTCCCTTGAGTTGCCTTTATGGACAGGTTTGACTGTAGATCCTCCTATGTAATTTAATTTTAATTTTATTTTGCCTTTTAAACTGTGGCGCTAGGGGCATCTAGTCACTTGTGTTGTTCAAAGTGCATGTTTGGTGTTAAATTAGACTTCATGACTGACATGAAAATCTTCAACTATTATGAACCATGCCAGGAAATGGTTTTGGTCGATATTTGATGTTGCATACTCTACTCAGTTCATTTTCGGTACATTTGTTATATTTTATATTTAATAATCAGGTTGAACATACAATTTATATTTATATGTTATAAAATTTAGCACAAAGAGAGAAGTGGAGTTGGATGATTGTGTTTTATGTTCCATACAAGATTCTTTTGCTTATGTCGAGACAAACAAACTTCTAAAAAAAAACTCGGAGCACAGAACAAGACGAACAAAACAACATAAAAAAAGAAAAACACTCCCTACTTTGAACGGACACTGGGTACAATAATGAAATGATATCCAGATGGTCTGGTTTAAGTACTTCTGTAGTACATTAACCACCGTACTTATTTCACAAATCTTGGTTCATGACAGCATAAATTGAGAAAGTTAAGCGAATTGACTGACTTTCTGGTGGAGTTAAATTTAAATGTAAGCTAAGCATTGTTGACATAATATAGGTTTTGGGATCAAGATTAATGGCTATAAGTAATAACGCGTCTGCGTCAAGTTTTCATTATAATTGCATATGTGTTGTATTCAAATTACGGGGTATCATTATAAAATAATGTGCTGAAGTCTGCTCTTCGTCTGATGTCTTTTCAATATATCTAATGTCATCAACTATTTTAAATATTTTTGACTTTTATATTTTAACCGTTAATATAAATAATAATACAATAAAACAAATAGGTTTTGACCTATGAGACACTCATATCGTAAATACTACATACTTTGTTCATTAACAAGCATGAAATCAAATAAGTAAGACTGTTGCGCTAACATATAATTATTCAATTAATTAATGTCTATTTGTTCATAAAAATATGTCAAAAATGTCCATCTATTAAAACACGTGTTTAAAAACATCCACACAATTGCATTGCTTTCGTTTCGTAATCCATTCCTCATAAAATCAAAATGTTAAAACTTTCAAAATATTTGCGACGCAATTTGAAAGTGAATGAAATTCACAATTTAACATTTTTCTCTGTTCTCCGTTAATGAATAATCATTATATTCAGGAGCGGATCCCGGATTTTTTGAAAGGGTGGGGGTTAGGTGGTTGAGAATTACTAGTATATTAATGCTAGGTGCGAGCGCCAAAGGCGCGAGCTTCCAGAGACGTGGGGTCTAGTAAACGCGATTCGGAACAACACGTATACAGAAATGGGTTGTTACATTAACATATGGGGGTCACATCAGTCAATAGCTATCTCTCTCTCTCTTTTTAAATTTTTCAAAAGTGTGGGGGGGGGGGCGCCTTCATGCTTGTTCAATGCTCGAATATAGTGCTTTTGTCAGATTTGTTTAGTTTAAGCAATGTCCTATTAATAAAAACAAAACAAGCTTTTTCTTGGATTCGAGAACATAGCACGAGCTTAGTAAACCAAGACTAACTGTAGACTGGTGCGACGTTAATCTACATCACAATAAGAGCAGCAACAACAGGAATAACAAAACAACAACAACATTGTCGCCAAGGCATTTCTAGGAACTCCTCATTAATTTAGCTTTATCGTGATATCACGGTCGTTAATTAATGTGAACTATACCTAACAATTAACGGATCGCTATTTTCGGATTTAGGGATGAAGTAGAGTAACAACAGACACTGTGGTGTCTCTCACTTAATCCCACATGATTCCACCGACTTGAAAACTCAAGCAGTTGGTTCTGTATTCACTAGATAAAAAGAAAATTGTTCAACGTTTTTTTTTTTCAACAAAGTAGCGTTTTGTCAGTAATGAAACTTTGAATATTTTTCTGATCATCTCGAATGAAATGGCTTCGGAAAACTTTTGAACAGCAACCATGTAATTAACAGGTTATCAAAACTCAACAGGCAACGAAAGGTATAAATAATCACATGCCCGTGACTACTGGATACTCCAGACTTCATTGGACGGGCACTTGTCACGCCTGAAAAATGAGAGGCAGTGCAGTAATGAGGTGGATTCAAGTCTGAAAAGTAGGAGGCTTTGTAGTAATGAAATCGTACTGGTGGGCATTGTATCAGGCAGAACTTGAGATCCGTTCACGTCTATCTCCTGTCTTATTGTGGAATTACACGCAGGTTGATTACATTATTATATTTGGTATGCAAAAGATACAGGGTAATCACAACTTTGTCACCATTTTTTGTTTTTCTTTTTATTTCAAGGTCTGAAAACAAAGCTCATCGTGTTGCCTTTTTATTTGAAATTAATATTTTTTAAAGCCGCAGCTATATAAGCCGACGTTGGTGTTCTCCATGTTCGACAGAAAATGATTCCCGGATTCGAACTTGCAATGACTGCTGTATATTGATGATGCTCTTGTAAAGTGTTTTTTATCTATTTCAGTTGAGCATTGACTCGGATTGATCAATGTATTCGGGCCATGAGAACAATAAATGGTCGTACAACTGCAGATCAAGAGGTTCCAATTATTGACAACACATCTGTAAAAGAGGTAAGAACAAACGCACACACACGCACGCACACACACAGAGAGAGAGAGAGAGAGAGAGAGAGAGAGAGAGAGAGAGAGAGAGAGAGAGAGCTGTTTGTTGGTTGATTTCATTAAACCGCTGTATGGTTGTAGGACGATTCGGTACTACTAAAATAAATGGGATGGTTCTGTACCACTAAAAGTATCTTGGCCACAACTCCAGACATCATTTTTTGTTATCATGTCCAGTGCCCGTTCACAGTGGGGAGTAAAATGTATAATCTGATTATTATTTTCACTCGTTTACGATTTATGCCTCTACCTCACGGATCTGGAAAGGTGTGCGCAAAACAATTTCATTTATTTCTGTATAGACCGAATCTTTCTCTGAAAAATATTTTTGCGATTCTTGAAGTGAAAAATGAGCGTCAGTCTTGAAAAGTGGCATTTTTGCGGTAAACCTATCTATATATATCTGGAAAAAAATCGGGCGATTCTTGAGGAAACATCCTTCTTGAAAAGAGGCCATTTTTCGCGGTAAATCTCTCTCTTAATTATTTGGTTTCTTGGAAAATGAATGCTGGTCTTGAAAAGGGACATTTTTTGGTTAAATCTCTGTGTAAATTTATTGGGATATTGTTGAGAAACTTGATGAAAAATTAAAATTTAAAAGGTGACATTTTTTCGACAAATCTCTCGCTCTAAAATTATTGTTGGCGATTCATGGATGTTCATTTTAGGAAATAAAAAGAACTTCTTTGGAAATAATAACAGCATCCGCGGCTAGTTATCAGTCCGGCGGGGTAATAATATCCCTCCGTCATCGAGGACATAAGTTTTATATATTATACTGCAGTGGATTATCGATCCAAGACGCGGGAAAATGATCCAACCATTTAAATCATCTTCTCAATATGCAGTAAATGAAATTATATAGGAAAGGATTTTGATATTTAAACACGGGCGATCGGGCTTTCTGTATTTAAGACGTGCACGAGATCAAAGGAGCGAGATAGAACAGTAATTAGTATTTATAAGCTATAGCATAGTATTTCATTGCATTGAATTCATTTTGTGTTAATAGGCTTCCAGACCGTCAGCGGGTCATATTCTGAAAACGCTACACGCGCTAGGGGGTCGCACGTGCAATTAATGGTCGTCTGAGGACAGATTTTACGTGTTCAGTCAACAATAAAATATGAAATTAATGGCTTTATCGATAAATACAGAATGTTTACAGATTCCGAATAACATGAAACGGGTCACGTGGTTGAAGCAAAAGAAACAGATGAAATAGACGTGCGGGTGACCGACGTTCACGTGCATAAGGACGTGCAGGCATGCGATGCTTTAAGAAATAATGTAGTGTCTCTCTGACTGGATTTTGGGACTTTGTTGAAATAAATATATTATGTTAAGGTCCTTGTGTGTGTATTTTTACTGATTGAATTTGAAAACTCAGTAACATTCCGTGACAGCCTAGTAATTAAACAAACTATAACTATTAGTACGAAATAGTGGCGCTGCCACCGAAATTTAAAATAAATAAATAAATAAATAAATAAATAAGAAAAATGTAAATAAATAAATAAATGAAAAATTAATAAAACGAATAATGTAAAAAAATGAATAAATATAAATATTAAAAAATAAAATAAATCAATTATATTTGCCGTTTTTTTAGTTTTATTGCAATGCTCACACATTCAAAAATACCACAAGTCATTATCGTTATAAAGCAAGTTTTATGATCATTGTTGCAGCTTGTTTTTGTTGGGTTCATACTGACAAATTTAAGTAATATTTTCAGCCAAATATTTCTACTTTTTTAATGTTACATAAGTAACCCTTCTATATTATTTTTAAAGTCTTTTTTAACAGAGAAAAACACAATTCTTCATCTCATTATGAATTCAAAATTCAGAGAATTGGTGACAAGTTCTGTGTAAAAAATACCCATGAGCTTTTCAGAGCAAAAACATCGCCCTTGACAAACAACAGTTTTAGCAGCAAAGAAAAATGTTTTTAAAAATTAATAAAAATGAGCAATTATTGCAGAAATTGTCCAAAGGCAATGATTCCCCCATCATTGGATTTTAATCTTGACTCTGTGTTCATTTTAATGATAGATTATTTGTTTGTGGACATGTAAGCTTAGTTAGCTGAGATTCTTGTTGAAGCATTCACCTGCTTCTCTATCTGTCAACAATAATTGATTTGTGCTCATTCAGGGCTATTTTTCTGATTTTTTTTAAAAAGTAGCTGGGGCTATTACTTTGGGTATTTAGCACATTAAAGTCCATGTAAATTAGAACTTTAAAATTAAAAATCAAGCCATTTTTTCTAAAGAAATGCATTTTTATATAATCCAAAGTGTAAATTTGAAAGAACAGTAAATAATATATATAATAAAATTGTATAAATTTATACTAGTGATTTGGATGAGCGAAGCTGTAAACTGTAAGGTACCTAAAAATAATTGGAAATCATAACTCAAAAATTGGGAAAATATTAATGTTTTTGCCATCTAGAGTTTGGCCCAATTTTGGACCTATATCTTTGGTAGAAAAAGCCATGTCATTATCACAAACTACAACAGAACACTCTCTGGACTCTCTGGATCTATTTGGTACGATTTGAGAATTATTCAATTTACATAGGTTAATTTAATAAACAATATTAGCTGTACAGTGAGACCTGTATACATATAAAGACCACCATTGGGGCCTTAGATATATGTACTGAGGTTGCTGTGATTTGTGAGCTTGCATTTTAGACAACTCCGCCCCTTAAAACCAAGCTGTTTTTCCGCAATTTGGTTTTTGAAAGTGAAATTTTATAGTTTTTAATGGAGTTTGGAGTTTTTTTACCCTGTAAAAGTTCTACAAACATGCCAATCTTTGTCACAAAATCACAACTCCACATGCAAAGTTCCATCAGTGTATTGAGGCTGGGTGTCCCCGAAGGGTAAGCACAAAGCTTATTGCATAATATTTTATTCAACATGTTTAATTAATTCATTATTATGTAATGACTCATGTAGGATCCTCTATATATATGTTTTAGAATACTTCCAAAGATAAATCAGAAGACACTAGATCAGAAGTACAAACAGAAAACAGCAGCCCGGAGATAAAACGAAAGACAAAAACGGAATTATCACAAGTTTCAGAAGGTAGGATATGCCTGGCTGGGTGCTGGCTCCAGGCCCCTAGTTAGTTTCACAATTATTTCTTAACTAAGATTTTCTTAAATCTGGTAAATTTTGGAATTACTTTAAAGTAATACAAATAAAAAATTTGGAAAAAATAGAATATAGATGTAATGAGCCTTTATTGATCTTCAAAATGACACCTCAAATGTGTGAATATCTTAAAAACTAACAAAATTATTCAGATTTAAAATTTACTAGAATAAGGTGAAGGAAAGTCTTAGTTAAGGAACGATTGTGAAAATGGATCCATGGAATTGTAAAGGATTTTCATGTTTTAGCTTACTATGAAATGTACTTGTATTCATTAAAGATCTCATAGTGACTGGATGAGCATTTTAAATAAAACTTGCCACGGTTTCACAATCATTCCTTAGCTTAGATTTTCCTTAACTTAAATTTAGCAAATTTTGGTAATCTCTTTTTGGAACTACTGATGAATATTTTTGTCAAAACTAAATGCAAATGTTTTAATCTTGATGTGATCTTAAAAATAACACCTTAAATTCCTGAATATCTTGAAAATTAACAAAATTATGAAGATTTGAAATTTTGCAAGATTTAAGTTAAGAAATAATGGTGAAACCAGGTCCTGGAGATAAGTAGATTTCATAGTGACTGACTAGATGAACATTAAAACCTGAGATGACAGTGTCAATTTTCCTAATCTGAAACACAGAAGGTAATTAACAAAAACATTATAACAAAATAACTGCTGGTACCTTGTTGAAGAACAATTTCACTCTCTGTATTAAAATTTTCCCTTTTTTATACAACTCAGGTATTTTTTGGTAAAAATGTAAAATTAAATGAATGCAAAAATTTTTCAATTTTCAATTTTTAAATTTGAGTCTCTTCCTTCTATATGTATTTTCACTTTAAACTTTTCCAATTTACTGGTCTTGACAAATTAATTTATAATTAGAAAAATCAAAACAATTACAAGACTTATTATTTCTCCAAGCAGCTAATAACCAAAAATCCACAATGTATCTTTTATCCATAAACATTTTGGAATGGATAATTAAAAACAAATACAAAATGACTTCCATGAATGATGACATTGGCCTAAATTTAAACAATGAAACACTAGCAAGGTTTAAGAACTCGATAATAATCTGTACAATGTGTGGATCAAATATTAATATTCTGTTGGCTAAAGTTATTTACTTTAGCCTCGGGGAGTATCCAGAGTATTGAATGTAAAAAATGACAGCATATGCAGATTGTTCATACTCCTTCAATTAGCATCGTTGCATGCGATATAGCCTTGTTTGCAGATGTTGTTCTTGTTATCGTGGTGTAGGATATCGTTTAAGTCATGTACTGACTGGATTTTGTCTAATGTGACCAACTTTTGTCATTTATAGAAATCATGACATATGTATCATAATATATATTAATAGTCTTTATTGTTATAAATATAAAATATTTTGTAGAGACCTGTTTGTCAATTTTACATCTGACTGCCATATTGATTATGTGGAGGGTGGGTCGATGTGTGAGTGAGTGAGTATGTGAGTGAGTATGTGAGTGAGTGAGTGAATTGGTAGTTGGGTGACTGAATGAGTGATGGTGAATGAGTGATTGTGAATGAGTGAGTGATTGGTGAGTGAGTTTGTGAGTAAGTGAGTGAGTTTGTGGGTGGATGAGTAAGTGAGTGAGTGAGTGAGTAAGTGAGTGAGTTAGTGAGTTGGTGGTTGGGTGACTGAATGAGTGATATAGTGAATGAGTGAGTGATTTGGTGAGTGAGTGAGTTTGTGGGTGGATGAGTAAGTGAGAAAACTGATAAAATAAAGGTGAATGGCAACTTAAAGGTGATGGGTTAATAATTTTAAGTGAACATGTGAATGAGCAAGTGAGAGATTACCTTTGTGAAAGAATTTGCGAGTGAGTGAGAGAGGTAGGGATGGAGGGTGACTTACTGTATATGTGAAGGTGACTTGCACTATGTGCGTGAAATAGACTAAGTGTGTGATTGTGACTTAAATAATTGGTGATAACAAAAGTGAGTGAGAAAATGGGTTGTTGAATAAGTGAGAATGCATGTAGTTGGCTGAGTGAGAAAAGGTAAATAATGAGTAAAATAAGCGCGAGAGAGAGAGAGAGAGAGAGAGAGTTGTTTTATGTTGTACCAGTCATGTAATAAACAAGAACATTACATTGTATAACTGTTTTATTAATGACTTCAGGGCTAACCTAGCTATCATAATCTTTTTTATATTTAACAGAATTATTTCAAGATCTGAGCCAGATGCAAGAAGCGTGGTTAGCAGAGGGTGAGTTGATTGTTAACAATTGTTTAGCCCAATTAAGTAACTATAACAGTACAAGTGAAACATGTATATATGGACTATTAATGTGGACCTGAGAAATATGGACTTTATAGACAGGTGGTCTTTATACAGAGGTTCTTTATTGGTTGAAATATGAAGCTAAAGAACTTTACAACACTAGTTATAATTGACAACAGGGCCCGGTTTCCCAATCATTCCTTAACTAAGATTTTCTTTAACTTAAACCTGGTAAATTTTGACAACGTTTCATAGCACTTTAAATAAAAAGTTTCGACAAAATTAAAACACATCTTGAATGAGCATTGACTTTTTTCAAAATGGCACCTTAAATTCCTGGATATCTTAAAACAATAACAAATTATAAAGATATCAAATTTGCTAGATTTAAGTTAAGGAATAATTGTGTAACTGGGGTCTGACCTTTATATAGAAGTGGTCACTACTGACAGGTTTTACTGTATAGCCATGTGAAGATTATTTTGAACACAGGGAGAATAGATACACTTGTAGTATATTTTGAACAATGTGTTTTGGTATTCTTTGGATTCAGTAACCAGGGCAAACCTTAAAAAGAATTGTTAAGCTATTCATACACGCACCCAGTAAAAACAACTCAGTTTGCACTCAGAAATTTTACTATAATGTAATTATTGGCCAAATATTGTTTGTAACACACAGAAACACACCCCCAACACACACATACTTTTTATTTTAGCTGGCTTTAAAAAATCATTTCAGTTTTACATTTCCGAACAAGTGGTTGAGTGAATATGCCTCGTAGCAAACATTTTAGTCACAATGAATCTCTAGTTGTTAAGCTTGCTTGGGATTTTCTTACTTTCACTCTATTTCTGTGTTTTCTTTAGGACTATAGCTAGGTTTCCAAAAAATTTAAATTATAAGTAGTCAAATTCTAAATTTTATGAAAATTCACTACTTTTTAAAATATTTTTCACAACTTTATGCTAAAATAGGTTACATTTTTGAAAGAATTTTTCAGAAATTAGTAGCCAGTGATGATTTGGGCTACCAGAAATGGAAAATAGCTGAAGATTATTCTTTAAATATTTACACTTAAAGTACTTTTAACACAACATTTACTTTTCATTATGTAAATTTGACACAGAACAGGTATGACTGCATTTCCGCCATTTATTTATTTTTTTTGTTAAATTTCTGATTCATTCGTCAAAATTTTAAACTTTTCACTCCAGACAGAAAGAACAAAACCTGTTGTATATAGAATATCATTTTTTCAGTTTTACTATTTAATTAAAACTTTTGAAGTTTGATGCTTCTGTATATTTTCATGCCTGCGATGTCTGTTGCATTATGGGTAATAATGATTAACTAATGGCCAATATATGTCCACACATACTCAATTTGTATCAACCAGGTGTCGACTAGAATAAAATCAAAATCCCACGCTAATTAAAAAAAAAAATTCCAGGATTATAACTCACCTGTGAAGAGTGGCCACTGGAATAAAATCAAAATCCCATGCTAATTATCAAATAATTCCAAGATTATAGCTCACCTGTGAAAATGTATTTACCAGGTGGCGACTAGAATCAAAAGTTTATAGCTGTCCTGTTAAAAAACATCTAGGATATTGTTATGTATTACTGGAAAATCATTTCATAATTTAATATGATTTTCTTTGGACACTCCAGTTTCCTCCAACATTCCAGAACTGACCACCCTAGTATAAGCGGAAGAATATTAGATTTGAGCATAAAACACCATTACTCTTCTCCTCTCCTTGTGCACATTCCCTTCCATATGAATCTTCTGCAATCAGAGATGATTTTTATTTAATTATGAATCTTACAATAGTTTTTTTAAAACATTTTCCTAATACAGTTAAATCTCTTTATTATGTTTGTCGTAACTTTGCCACTTCACATTTTACTGGCACCCCATTATATCCCAAAATGCATTTCTTCTTATAAGTCATCCTTGATTCATTGCCTGTTATAACACTAGATCAAATTCTTTCTGACCACTGTGGTAAGTCAGTTGGTAGAGTGTTTGCTCTGTAAGTGGGAGGTCATGGCTTTGATCCCCAGCCGGGTCTGACCCAGGACTGGGTAGTGACTGTTCTTTTGTCAAGCATTCTGCATTACGAAATGAAAGTCGGTTCTTTCAGATGGGAACTTAAAATAATCGAGGGCCCGTGTCACAGTGGGCTAGGCACGCTAAAGAACCCTGCTGTATAATGCCATCAGCGCAAAGCACAGACAAATTTTCCGCACCTTTGCCTATAGCTGGAGACGTTTGGATATAAGTGAAATATTCTTAACTGGAATGTTAAACACCATTACTCAACTCAACTCAAATTATTTCTGTCATCAATGGCCCTTTTTATGGTTGATATGGGGCCTTGGGACAGTCCCTTATCGTAAATAAAAAGGGCCTTTGTCAACAGAAATAATTTGGTCTATTATAACAACAATATATGTATGAAGGGTGGCAATGAATTGAGGCTTCACTGTACTTCTGTTTATCTTGTTATTTAGTTTGCCTTATTATTTCAGTTTGCTTTTATGTGTTCTTGTAATTGCTTGTAACGGTTATCTTTAAGTACACAAATTCCAGCTATTTTTAATTGGAATAAAATTGTCCTTAAAAATAATATTTTAATCATTTTGACTTTCCCTGGAGAAAATTATATACTTCTCTTTAAAGAAATTTAACATAACAAGTTCTTTTGTATTGTTTTTAAAGGAAATATGACACATTTTTACCTTGACTTTTTTGGACTACTTTATAAACAGTCACACCTATCTATAAAGGTCACCCAAGGGAACCAGTAAAAGCAGACAAGTGGTCCTTATATACAGGTTCAAATAACACGAATAAAGAGCAAATGGGATCAAATTTTACTGGCCTTTAGAAGCAGGTGGCCCTTATAATGAGGTAGCTGTTAAGGCAGGTTCCACTGTATCTGAATTTCCAAATTCTTGAACAAGTTTTTTTTTTCAAAATTCTAAAAAGAAACTTTTAATAAAAACAACTAAAAACTGAAAAACATGTATCAAAAATTAAAATATGAACCTAATACATGTGTATTTTTTCTGAAGGTTATATTTATGTTTAAAACATGAGAGAGAGAAAGCGAGACAGAAAGAGAGAGAGAGAGAGAGGGGAGAGGGAGACAGAGAGAGAGAGAGATTCTGCAGCCAATAATTTTTAGCTCCTATTTATCTCATATTAATCCCACTATCTTTCTCATATTGTCATCACTTTACACCGATAAAACACCAAGAGAGAGAGAGAGAAAGAAAGAGAGATTACATATTTAAATGGAAAGTAATTTCATAGAGATGATGTATACCAAATATGTTGATTTGAAGGATTTCAATCACAGCTATAAATTATACCACAATTTTAATCTACTAGTGTTTTTATAAATGTTTAAAATTCGTTAATTATTAATTAAACACTTTCTCATCTGCTTAAGCTAAACAGCTACAAACTATATACTATTTTGAAATTTTAAAACTTACACAGTGTTTTAAGAAATGTTTGAAGTTAGACTGGTATATCTCAGGAGCACATCCGCATAATCATCGCGCGACGTGCTGATGTAACTTTTAAAATATTACAGTACTCTAGTAGACATTTTCTTCACAAAATATATAAACAAAACACACACGTTTTCTTAAACATCAAGCCCACCCACTATTAACGATCAATGTATTCTGTTTGTGATTCAAGTTGGATACTACAACCACCTTTTTTCCTAGCCTACCATCTTAAACCTCGCTGGATGATTGTCTTTGTGAATGTTCAAGCATAATATAGAGTGGATTGAAGCAGGGATTTATCAGGGTCTTTTGGGAAAAGGCCCTAAACTAAAAATTGGGAAAAACCATCAACTGTTTGCTCATTTTGGGAAAACTTTGACATCATTTTTGATGCCATTAATGATTAAATCTAATGCTTTTAGCGTACTGAGTTGATTGAAGATTGAGAAAAGCAGCCACATTTATGGCCAGACTTCAGCTATGTATCTGGTACGATTTTCTAATTGGAAATTTTCTCTGCCCATTTTGGGAAAAAATCAATGTTTTTTCATTGGGAATAGGCCCTTGATAAATCCCTGTGAAGTAATGGTGTTTTACGCCCCAGTCAAGTTTTTTTTAAATCGGGGTAGTCAGGGGTCAGTTGTTCGAAGCCTGATTAGTCAAGATGTAAATTTTGCGTAATTTTAGATATATTTTGAACTTATGTTAAATGTTGAAACTGAATAAAAATTCCATCAAACTAAATCAAATTGTAATAAAGCTACCGATTCGATAATGATATTTTGATTATTTTTCATGTTTTACATTGATTAAACTAAACAAGCTTCAAACAACTGGGTCCAGTTCTTAGATAATGGAGGAAAAAAAAACTAGAAAAAAACCAACCTTGGGCAAACTAATGAGCAAACTCTGTAATATTATACAGAGGAATGTAAATCTGTAAAAATCAAAACATATGTCAGTAACCTGAAAAGGGGTATAAACAATAAGGGCCCTATTTGGCCCCCAAAACATGCATGGTATCAGCTGATTTAATTGAAACATGGTTAAAAATGTACATCAGTATCAATTTTTAAAAATAGAGTGGCGGACCCAGAGGTCCTGGGATTTGGAGCCCCTCTTTATTTTTTGTCTGTGATATTATGTGTATGTTTGTAACAATATTGCTCAGATTTCAAGAAATTTTAGGATTTTATGCTACAGTTCAAAAATTTTCTGGGGGATCATGACGCCAGCTTCTTCCTGACCACACCAATTATAAAATTTTAACCTCCCCCCTTTTCAAAATTTTCTGGGTCTGCCGCTGAAATATTTAACAGAATTAATTATTTATGGATATTGTTGTTATTGAATTTTAATTCAGAAATGATTTGAAATTTTATTGATTTTTCATGTTTTTACACAATTCAAAGTTTTCAGATATTTGTGACGCATATTTGGCCATGCAAATACAATGTGCAATTGAGAATAGACATTACATTTTCACAATTTCCATGTCTTGTCATGTGTAACCATTTTACAAAATATAAAAAAAATCTTGTTTGTGCAGGGGAGAACTATCCTTTTTTGTCCAAAAAAGGCCTTAATTTCATAAACATGCTGCAATGCATATTTGTGACACCATTAGTAACCACACATTTACATCACATATAGTCTGATTTTGACAGAAATATTTTTGACGCCTTGAATTCAATTTAAACTCTAAATTTTATGTCAATCTAATTCTCTTGTTTAATTGCAATTTGGAGCCAAATAAGGCACCAGTTTATGGACTTCAGGCCTTCACCCAGCCTAAGTTAAAATCCCCCTAGGGACAGATATTGCTATTATGTGTTATGTTAAAACTTCTTACTTCTTGTGATTGTTCTACTAGATCTATGCTGGGTTAACCAGACTTCTACAAAATGATGAACTTTTAATTAAATAAATGGAGAACCTTGATTTGATAAAAGCAAATTTTTATGTGTTGATTTAAAGGGCTGGACTTGCTATGAGAGAGTATTGTGTTTAATTTTGGTATTATTTTTCTTAGAATGACTGTACAAACAAGTTGATTAGTCGACTCATCATTGTGGAATAATCTGTTCTCTAGTAATCACTATTAGTAATTGTATTGGACATTCCCAATATGGCTGTATAACTGTCTGACATGTGGTATAAATTAGGGTTTGTGTCAACTAAAAGGTGGGGGTATCAGACAGGGGAGGGGAATGAAATATAAATTAGGGGAGGGGAGGAGTTGCTTATGTTTAAAGATGGGGGTATGAGGGAGTTGGGGGAAGGGTGTAAATAACAGCTGATCTGCAGGGTTTGTGTCAACCTAAAGGTGGTGGTATCAAGGAGGGGAGGTTGTGGTATAAATTAGGGTTCATGTCACTTAAAATGTGGAAGTATCAGGGAGTGGAGAAGGGAAGGGAGGAAGTGGTATAAATTAGGGTTTGTGTCAATTAAAAGGTGGAGGTATTGGGAGGGGAAGGAAGGGAGGGAGGAAGTGGTATAAATTAGGGTTTGTGTCACTTAAAAGGTAGAGGTATCAGGGAGGGGGGAAGGGAAGGGAGGAAGTGGTATAAATAAGGGTTTGTGTCAATTAAAAGGTTGAGGTATCGGGGAGGGGGGAAGGGAAGGGAGGAAGTGGTATAAATAAGGGTTTGTGTTAATTAAAAGGTGGAGGTATTCGGGAGGGGAAGGGAAAGGAAGGATGTATAAAGTAGGAGTTGTGTCAACTAAAAGGGGGGAGTATCATGGAAAGGAGGAAGAATGTGGAATAAATGAGGGTTTGTGTGAACTAAAAGGCAGGGGTATTAGGGAACGGAGGTGAGGGGAGGCCAGGGGAGGATCTGGTATAAATTAGGGTTTGTGTCAATGTAAAGGGGACAGTATCGGGAGGGGAGGATAGCTGGTTACAGAGTCTGTGCTATTTGAAAACTGAGGGGTAGAAATATCATTGAGGGGTAATTACTGATCACAAAAATTTATGTTAACTGAGGAATGGATTGATTAATTGATTGAATGGGGTTTTATGTCCAAGTCAAGCATGTTTCACTTATATCAAGACATCACCAACTAGGTGAAGTGACAGAAATTTAGACCTTTGCAGTGTGTTCAGGGCAATGTGCAGGAAAGGTTCTTTATCATGCCATGCCTGCTGTTTCCCTATGCATTGGTTTTTAAGGTCTCTTCCAAAGGACCTGTGACTTCCAAGTGCTTGGCGAGAGAACAGTCACTACCTTTTCAAGTCTTGGTCAGACCTGGCTTAGATTTGAACCAATGACCTCCCACATACAAAGCAAGCACTTTACCAACTGAGCTACTATAGTGTCAACTGAGAGGTGGTGATATAAACGAGTGGGGATGGTGGTGTTAACTGCTGATTACAGAATTTGTGTCAACTGAGGTTTGAAGATATCAGGTAAAAGAAACAACTGATCATCCCTTGGATGAGATGTCATTCCAACCAAGGTTAAGACTGCCACTACCCTTTTATTTGACAGCTGAGTGGCAACTGTAACCACTTGACAATTTGTCTTGATCACTGTAACACCAGGGATATACTAGAAATAAAAAAAATATTTGAAAAACCAAAAACAAGATGAATAATTTAAGGCATAAAAACCAAACAAATCCTGGGTATCATCCATTCTAATTAGGGGTTATTTAACTATTAAAAACCAAACAATTTCTGGGTATCATCAATTCCAATTAGGGGTTATTTAACCATTAAAATTCTGCTTTTCATCAATTTCAATTAAAACTTGTTAAAATTTAATGAAACATGAAGCTACTGTATCTTAAACTTGGTTTGTTTATAATTAGATTTCCGATGTCAGACTTTGAAAAATTATTTGAAAATAAAATGCTTGGATTAATTTAAACTTTATAAATTATAAGGTTATTTGTGGAATTGAATGAGGAATTGAATGTAGTAATTGTATTTCATACTCCAAGTCAGGATTCATTCACTTTTATCGAGGTGATCAGTTCTAGAATGGTGGAGTACCAAGAAAAAAACAGAATGTGAAAAAATAATGCAGAAATTAATTACTGAAATTGACGATTAAAGATTTTGTTGTGATGTTTAATAGGGTAGCCAAAGTGATAGCTTGTGTGTTGTTGTATTTTTCAGAAATAATTACATTCAAAATTAATTGCTGAAATTGACAATAAAAGATTCTGTTGTAATATTTGATGAGGTAGCCAAAGTGATGCTTGGTGTGTGGAAAAATTATGTGGAAAATTAATCGCTAAAATTGTTGATAAAATATTTAGTAAGATAGCCGTACTGATGACTGTGTTGTTGTATTTTAAGGAAAAATAACATGTAAAATTAATCGCCGAAATTGATGATGAAATATTTAGTAAGCTAACCAAACTGATGTCTGATGTGGTAATCCAGTTGTATTTTAAGGAAAAATAACGTGGAAAATTAATCGCTGAAATTGACAATAAAGGAAACAATATGGCTTTGGCATAATCTATTTCTAATCCGTAAATATATAAACTTAGCCATCTTAAGGCACTTCAATTAAATTCCATGTTTAAATAACTCTGAATGAAGTCTGAGCCGTATTTGATTTACCGAGATAACATAATACCCAGGTTAAAAAACCAAGTTGAAGTTTATTTAGTTAAATTTAAAGCTTACAACGATGATACATGTAAACATCGTAATTATATATTTTTTTTCAATTTCCTTTAATTTTTCAAACGGTAGGTTTACATGGTGAAATGTGATGTCTCATGTGGCTTTTAATGCATCAAAGATGAAACGAAACTGAGACAAAAATGTGTCAAACTTGTTGAAAAGACGTCCATGTCATGATGAGCTAATGATGAGATAACGAAAGTTAAAAACATTAAAGAATTCTCCATTAGTAAGAGAGAAAAAAAGATGAAAAAATAATGATAATAAATTTAAAATTAGAAGAATCCATTATCAGTATACATGTAGGATAGGAATATTTCAACTGAAAGGCAAATATTTTAATCAGAGATGGGCTGGGCTGGATAACATCAAGCTATCTAAGAAGAGGCTGCAATGGCCAAATGGATAAGACGTTAGTTTACAAATCCAGGGTCTCTGTGAGTTCGAATCCTGCTCAGACCACATGTGGGAAAGTTGATTTTCCTTGCTGTTGGCCTTTACTGGTTCACCCTTTGTCAGTATGAAGTGACGGGGGAGTGGTGTGTTTGTCTGCGGCATACTGATTCAGTGAGCTAGCACTTTAAATTCACCCTGAGTGCTAGTTGGTACAAGGCAGACCATATAACTGCACTTGCACTTCACATGCATACATGAACTTGTTCATAGATTAATACATAGAGATTTATAAAGTAGTTTTTGTCATGAATAGCTGAAAAATTGCTGATTTGATGTTAAGCAACATTCAACAAAAACAACATACAAGCTATCTAAACAGTAATGAATACTTAACCCATGCTTAGTTGGCTTATAGCTACCCAGCCTTCATTTGCTTATGCCACTTTCACCAGAGGCGGATCCAGAATTTTAGAAAGGGGGGCGTATAATGTGAGAGCCGAAGGCTTGAACTTTTTTTTTAGGGGGATCCTTGGCATACTCCCCCTGAAAATTGTGAAAAAATGGCACAAAAATCCTGCATTCTGGTGCAGTCTGAGCTGCATCATATATTTCGGGGCTGGTATCGAAAAATCAAAATGAACAATATGTATTATTAGCAAAATAAAGGGGGAGCATATGCCCCCTACGCCCCCGCTGAATCTGCCACTGTTCACTAGAAAAAAAACAACCCCAGATTTTACATTTGAAATAAATTGAAAATTTCATTATTTTTTAAGGTCCCCGTGTCATTTTAAGCAAGATGATATCATGTTGCTTACAGGATGTGGTTGTCTATTGATGACATCAATCAAGGTGTGTTGCAACATGAAATATATATATATATATATATATAATATATATATATATATATATATTGATTTCGATGATGGCGCCATTAGTAAATAAAATTTTAAAAAATGATAGTTAAATGTTGTTTAAGGATTGACATTTGTTTTTTAATTGTTTATCAAGGTATGGATTGTTTAATCAGGGTGGGCCAAATCATATAAACAGATAGGTTTTATATTTTAATAACAGCAACTTCTATATTAAGACCACCTGTCAGTAACACCAGTGCTGTAAGTTTCCTTTGCTTCATGTCTCAACCAAAACCAACCTCTACATCAAGACCACCTGTGCATTAAGACCAGTGTTGCAAAGTCTTTTTGCTTCATAGTTCAACTAACAGAGAGAAAAATTTTGAATCTGATTATTTTCTATTTTAGCCAGCCAGACAGATGACAGAGAACAGTATGTCCCCAGTTATAATGGTGGAACTAAAAATACCAGTGACAATGGTAAGTGTTAAGTCTTAATTTATTTACTGAGAGAAAATATAAAGATTACAGCGATTGTAGAAATTTAGAAGGAATGAAGTAATGATATACAATATTCTGTTACTTAGTTCTCGGGTCGTTGAGAAAAATCACTGATATTTTCAGCAAAGGAACTTTTAAGGAATGGATCGGCATGGAGAAATATGGGTTTAAGTGTGCCTTGGTCAATATTCTTTATCTTATAAGTTTACCAAGAAAGTCATTTTTGAGATGGTTGAAAAAACTGGAGTGCCTGGAAACACCATGGACCTTTGGCAAGCAAACTGACAAATTTTCTCACAGTCTGATCTTCCTAAAGAAATTCAAACCTAGCCATTGAGAGGCTCTGTTATCTGTAACCTGGTGCTTAATACCACCAACTATGCCTCCCTCTAATATTTAAGGAAGTAGGTATGCAAATTAAGTACATGTACTTGTTCTAAGAAAAATTCATTATCTTGCATCATGTATGACATCATAATGATTAGACACCATTTAAAATCCACCACAACCTCTGTGATAAGTTTTAAACCACATTGGTTTAATTTGAAATGTATAGCATTCACACTAGTGAGAACTGATCAAACAAATGTGTTAGATAGATACAGGTAGATAGATTGAATTGGGCTTTATGTCCCATTCACTTATATCGAAACATCACCAGCTATAGATGAAGTGGCAGATATTTTCACCTTTGCATTACAGGGAGGGTTCTTAAATGTGCCACACCTGCCAAGACATGATTCATCAGTGTTTATGGTTTCTTCAAAAGGACCACTTGAATTTTATTTCTAAATGCTGAGTGCTTGGCAAAAGAACAGTCACAACCTACATGTATTTTCAAGTCTTGGTCAGATCTGACCAGGATTAGAACCTACAACCTCACACATACAAAGCGAGCATCCGACCACTTTACTGAACTGCCATAGTGGTGTCAAATGTTTAAGATAGTGTCACAGAATTTAGATAATTATTGTCACCATTAGATAAACTTTATGTAAAGATTTACTTGCCACACAGTGAAAACATGGGTGATAACTTAAAGGACAATACCGAGAGAGATGGTCAGAAATGTTTTGAAAATATCTTGTATACCATTGTAGCTATAATATCCGAATATTTGACAGTGATTATAACGTTATCAATTACACGTTACCTGGTGGGGACGAGAAAAAGAAGATAAAAATGACAGACATAAACTGTAGCGATAGTGTATCATTATTTATTGAGAGTCGGAAAATAAAAGTAATCGTATTCTTATGAAGACATAATACGAGATTAATTGTTTGTTCTCGTTTTCTTATCTTGATTTATCTCCCTTTAAGAATGTCGTAGGAAATTATAAAATGATTACAATTTCATAATTGAATATTTATAACTCCTGAAATTAAAATTTAACATTTTAAATGTTTGTTGAATTTTTTTTAAAAAGGTTCTTAAATCTTTTATCTTACATAATTTAGAATCTTCTTTTAATTTTAAAATTTTAAAAAGAAGTTTTTATCGGTGAGTCAAAGGTCAAAACTCTTGTCTCAAAATTAAACTTTGAAACAATTTCATGAATTATCTTTTATAAAGAGGCTATTTGAGTTAAAACTTTTGTATATCTTTCCTTTCTTCTTTTCATATAGACACTTTCAGTTCATTGAAGTAAGTGAAGGTTTACCAAATATTATTCATTAGATGTCTAAAATATTGGTCCAAAAATGCAGCCACAAACCAATTGACAATCACAGTAGCATTATAGAATGCTTACTTATCTGTAAACTTCCAGTGTTCAGTCCTGTAGTTCATGTGGTTATCCTGACCCAGGCCATAAAAATTGTTGCAATGCTTTCAAAAAATGTGGTGGACATAACTAATGAGCCATTTTATTTGGAAAGATCAGTATTGAAACATTCACACCACTTTATTTATGCATGTCATATTATGTCTTGCAAACTATAACCAGTTGGTTTAAGTAAAAAATAACAAATAATGAATGACAAAGAGGTAGAACCAGATTTATACAAGACTCGTCAAAGACAGAAAAGATGAGCCTCTGTTAGCCTACAGATAGTATTTTTGGGGAACAAAATTATTACTTTGGGGCCAATGGTTCAAGGGTCCTTCTAGATTGATCACTGCACTTTCCTATAGTGTTGGAAACCAAACTGTTTATTTATTTTATCTCCCTTTCCAGTTTGTTCTTTATCTCCCTTTCCAGTTTTTCAAAGTACCTGTAATTTTGAATTATGATAACCCATTCTCCATTTATTTTTCATCCTTGTGCCAGGTGAGCTAACAGATTTTGGGGCCTTGCTTGATTTAGATAAAATGAACAACTTTATGTTTTGCAGGTGGATAAGTTGGAATAAAATCAAACTAATTCTCTGTAATTGTCAATAAACATCTCAAACCTTGCCAAGTAATGGCTCTGTGACCTTAATAATAAACTACACAGTTTAAATTTTACAAGCTTGTTGGTATTGTTGTAATTGTTGTGTTTATCAGCCTACCATGTACGTCATATCCCACTACCTTTCTGCAGACCTATTGTTACTGTAGATTACATTCTTAATTAAAAGATTTATTAAAACACAATTTTGTGATGACTCTCGGTCACGAATTCAAATATCATGTGAATATTTCCAGAATCAAGTACATTAAAAACCAAGTTTAGAACATGCTGAAAATCGACTATGTCAGTATGACAGTGGAAGTTATATATATAACTTGACAGGGGAGATAATTGCCTATCCATCAAGATTTTAATATTCACACAGATAGTAGTCACAAATTTACATATACGTGAAATAAGGCCTAGGGGTCAGCACATGAAATGTGATATTCCCGAAATCAAAGCAATCTACAATATAACCCCAAACCTTTAACCCCACTCCACCCCTTTCCTCCCATTTAGTTTAAGGGAATATATAGGAATTGCCCTGTCCATCTGTCCATCCAATGGATAGATTTTGATCAAACTTGATCTAAATGATATGCTTGAAGACTCATACCAAGTTTAGGTGTATAGGTCAAAAGTCAAAATAAACAATTCTTCTGTGTTGGGAACTGAGATTTATCTCAGGAGATTTGCATGATCTAATCTCTTGATAATGGAAAGAATATCATACACATCATTGATATACAAAATTGATATATATACACAAAATATTCAACTAAATATGATACCTGGCTCCAGTTTCACAATACTCCTTAACTAAGATTTTCCTTAGCTACAATTTAGCAAATTTTGGCAAGCTCTTTTTGGAAATACGAATAAATATTTTTGTAAAAACTAAATGCAAATGTCATAATCTTGATATAATCTTTAAAATGACAACTTAAATTTCCTAACATCTTAACAATTAACAAAATTATAAAGGTTTTCAATTTGCCAGATTTAAGTTAAGGAAAATCTTAAGTTAAGAACTGATTGTGAAACGGCCCCAGTTTCACAATAATTCCTTAGCTAAGATTTTCCTTAACTTACATTTAGCAAATTTTTGTAATCTCTTTTTGAAACTACTGGTGAATATTTTTGTCAAAACTAATGCAAATGTTTTAATTTAGAAGTTATCTTAAAAATGACACCTTGAATTCTTCAGTATTTTGAAAATTAACAAAATTATAAAAATTTGACATTTTGAAAGATTTAATTTAAGGAAAATCTTAGCTAAGGAATGATTGTGAAACCAGAGCCTGTAGACTTACTAAAAAAAAATAAAAAATTCAACAACACAATGTACATGTAAAGAAGCAAATTCTAATAAAAATCTGTTCAAAAATTAAATATAACCACATAAAAATAATAAAAAAAATCTTCATGATGTAACACTGTAGATAAGTCACACAGGTGTGTGGGGAGGTTAAATATGGTTTACAATTTTACGTGTATTGCAGGATTGTTATTTTACTCTCTGTTTTTAGTTAACGCCAAATTTTCATTAATGAGGGCCATCTGGTTACCATAACGATATAACATATGTGTTTATAATGAGTAAACTAAAACTTATTATAAAATTTCATTCTCTATTGTTTTCTTATTATATTGTTATTTTTTTTAAAAAATTTTATGAATGGGGAAGGTAATGATTGGTAAGTCTCCAGATATTGTAGAGGTATGGGAGGAGGAAGGGAAACATTGGTACATTATAACTTTGATGTTTTCACCACACACCTCCTTCCCCCCCCCCCACCCCCAACAAGTTAAGATCCTCCATGCTTAAGCTTCTTTACCAAAAGACTTAAAATTTGTGTAAATACATAATTTTTGGTTATGATATTCGAGGGGGGGGGGGGTGTAAAATTAACTAAAACAGGTAGTACTTATTAAACTCAACCCTGTGTAGTAAACTGAATACCTGGCCAATTTGAAAAAAAAAATTATCTGTCTCAACGATATTCAGATATTCATTTTATACATTTAAGGCAGGGTAGTTGTGTCCTGGTGGCCAAGTGATCTGAACCTTGGGCTTAAAAGTTTAAATTTAACTACTGTTCTTAAGCAAAGATGCATAAAAGATAAATGTCTCTTCTTTAGATAAAGTTTTATACAGGTAGCTTTTAAAAATAATTCAGTCAGAAGGTTCTGTTGTCTGAGTCTGTAGACACAATACTATACTGGTTACTGGATACCTAAAAAGGGAAAATTGATAAAGACTTTTCTTTCACTGAGCTCTTATAGTTCAATCATTTCATCAGTGTGGAATACTGATGTGGCCGCTAAAGAATCCTGGATTTCTTATTTTAGATTTCATTACTGCTTTATATAGATCTGTTATTTTTTATAACATTGTTTTGAAATATTTCCCTTATGTTTTACTAATTAAGTCTTAAAATTAAATAAAATCAGGTTTCATCAGACAGGTTTTAAATTCAGGTGATGCAAATCACGTTCTGAAAGAAAAATCTTGGTTTTGTTATATGTACATAAAGATTTTGTAGTTTTAAAACTTCAAATTCAAGAAAATTTGTTGCTCTAAGCTTTACAAATATACTGTGGATGGTTTTATTTTCATGGAGCACAATTTTCTTGGAATCAGTAAAATCTATCATTTCGTTTGGTCGTAAATTCATGGTTTCACTGAATCTTGAAAGTGTTGTAAGGAACCTTGATAACAGGTATGAATTCAGAAGTGCTTCTTGTTGATAATTTGTTGGTTTATCAACCTCTGTATGATAAGTAATTAGAGATTAGAAATTATTACTGAAATTTGTGTTTGGGTGTAAAAAAACTAGTTACGATAGATCCAATTGCAATAAAGTATGGTAGCCTACATGTCCGTTAGGTACTACTATATCTTGTCTTTTTTACTTGTGGATAATATTTCGTTGTGGTCGTAAATACGTGGTTCAAACTGTCTACTAAAACCACGAAAATTGATCCCCAACGAAAATTAATGATTTCACAGTACATGTAACAAGTATTAAAATACATATTTTTCTTATTTCTGTCATTTGTGCTGTTTCACTTTAGATAGTTTTTCGTACGTTCAACAAATTCATGATTTACTTTATTATATTGACTTATACTAGTCAGTTTATTGCCTCAGTTCAGTTTCTGCAACTTTATGCACCTACAATTTGTTATTTATGACTTGGATTTATATAAAACTCATTCATTAATTCAAACACACACATTCTCTCTCTCTCTCTCTCTCTCTCTTTCTCTTTGTTTTAACAGTGTTTTAGGGGCAAATGTGAAAGAAATAGGATATACAGTGGTCCTAGTCCATTTACCTGCAAAGTGGGGACAGTTTTGTTTGTTTGTTGTCCTCACATAAGTTTACACTACTCTTATAGAGTATTTTATTGTCTACTAACTAACTAACTAACTTACAGTAGATCAGGGGATGCAAGTTTTGTCCCCCAATTGTAGGTGGTGTTTCTACTTAGATGGTGATGAAGCTAATAACTATATAACTGTACCAAGATCAATGGTTGGAATCTTTCTCTCTCTCTTTCTCTCCAACATTATGAAAGATGAGAACAAAAAGTGATAAGCATGATAAAAAATGAAATAAAAGAGAGATACATTAGTCTTTATCCTGGAATATGAAAAGTAGAGGACACATTTTCATGCAAGAACATGTCAAATGGGTTAGTAAATGTTCTAATATTAAAGTGGATATCGTCCTCCTTCTCTCTCTCTCTCTCTCTCTTTCTCTCTTTCTCACATTCAGTCTCTCTCTTATTTCTCTCACATACACACACAGATTCTCTCTCTCTTTCATACTTTCTCTCCAAGTATATTACAGATAATTGTTGATTAATAAAGCTAGATAAGTGTTTTTATTCACTATCAGATCCTATTGATGAGACCGTTTTATGTAATTTAAGCAACAAACATTTTAATGTTCGGTTAAATAAGGACTGAGTGAAATTCGTTTTGATCCTTTGAGAATGCAATTTAAAGCATTTACGAAAATCTATTTGATCTTTGAACATCAATTTCACTTACGACATGTAATGGATGGCCGCAATCACAAAATAATGTTTCATTATCAGCCAATTAAAAACCACAGAGTTATCAATTCTTTTCTTCTAGTAACAAGTTAACACAATACATTGCACGTTAGAATAACTTTTTACGCATTTGAAACTCTGAAAAAATCAAAGTCCATGCATTGATAGTTTCCTGTAAATCTGAGTCAATTCAACGTTTAAACCGACTGTGCTATTTGATGTTGTATCAACTAATAACTGTAATTACGCGTAATAATTTTTATTACGTGTATATGTTATCGATTTCAATCGTTTTCTATGCTAAATTTGAAGCAAATATGTTTTCGTCAAATAAAACTGTTTTTTTACTTTTTAGATTTTATGGCGCATAATAAGAGTACGATAGAACATTACACTTGTATTTGCTATCTTACGTATTTTAAAATATTTATTAAAAATTATTTTCAATAATAAATGGACAGTAAATAAACAAATAAAAATAAATAAATAAATAAATGAAAAATAATAAAAATTTAGATAACTAAGAAAAAAAATAGATAAATAATTTATGTTAGAAATATAGGAAAAACTGATAAGTAGAAATAAGGATAATTTGAAAAGTATCGAAAAATATAACTTTAAAAAAAATACAACAATTAATACAGTCAAACCTGCCTTCAAGGCCACCTCTATATATAAAAGCCATCTGCTTTTAAAGACCAGTAAACTTTAATCCCAATTTCTCTTTATTCATGTTGTATTAACCTGTGTATATCGGTAATCTGCCATAAAGGCCACTTTTACTGATTCCCTCAGGTGCCCCTTATTGACAGGTTTGAAATAAACAAATATAGATAATTAAATGAGTAAATGAGCCAATAAATAAATTAAATCAAAATAAATAAAGTTCAAAATCTGATAACAATAGACATTACTTGGATAATTTGACAAGTTAATTTTGTTTCTTCATCCAAAAAAAAATAGAATATATTTTGGTATAATATTTTTCCCTATTTATGTTACAACTAATTTTAACCATATTTTATCATTAAGCTGTGTTTTATTTCCAATTAGGCACACATATAAATGTGAGAGAAACTGTGAAATTGATATGATTAGAACGCGGAGAGCTGATTGCTCCACAGCTGAAGAAAGACGACTAATTTAGCTCGACAACATTTTGACACAATAATTATTATCATACAGGGATTTCGACACAAGATTTAAAAAATTCAATGATGCATATTTTGTCCTCGTAATATTTTCTTTATGGAACTTGCATTACATGAACAACAATATGATAAAGACTGTGCATTTCTTCCACCTGCCCCGCAAGCTTAAAATGATCATGATGAACCAAATACAACTAAATAAGCTCCCCTGGGTATCTTCGTTAATTGAACAATACGACAATGTACGCTGCTTGTTGCCTGAGGCGGTGATCTCTTATACTGTAGTGTCGAGATACAATCATTGCTGTTTATGTGCTGTTTGGTTAGAGATTTGTGAATAATTAATGGGTCTAAAGACGAGAAGATTTCAGCAAAGTCGTAAAATCATTTGTTTTTATTTCTTTTAGACTTTTGCATTATTCTGTAAAGCTGACATTTTATTCATCATTTGTTTACTTTCTTATCTTTTTTTTTTCAAAATTTTAAAGTTTTAAAGGTATCAATATTGTGATTTTTTCCAAATTATCTTTATCACATTAATTGAGCACCTGGCATCACTTCCCTAGTTGAAGTTCATGTGTCTACCCTAACTTGTCAGTTCCAAAGTTTTTACTTTGCTTCTATATAGTGATTCGGACATGGATTAGTATGGTTGTTTTTGATTCATTCTCTTAAACATCTTTATTACACTTCATTGGAGAATGATACTTTCAATTCAAAATCTGTATACTCCTCAACAGTGGTCAGTACACCTTGTTATAATATTTATAACTTCTCTACTTTCATCTCAAGGAATATTGTATCGCCCCCACCCCACCCCAAAAAAAATAGTTGAGTTGAGTAATGGTGTTTAATGTCCCAGTCAAGAATATTTCACTTATATTGAGAAATAGTGACAAATTCCCTAGACCATACCAGATATCTGTTTTGAATCTTAACAAATTGTTTGTTTATTGTAAGGATAAGCTTTTCCAAGTTTCAACTATTTGATGTCATACCCACAATTGGCAGGCAAAATCAGCTGGGTAAAGTGCTGAAGTTTCATATCAACTTTTGCTGCAAAAAGAGGGGGGGGGGGGGCATGTGTACATTTGTCTGGCTGTCCAATCCCAGAATATCTCCCATGTCTATGGATGAATTTTTATCAAACTTTACACATTTAATGTATACCAACATAAGAAAATGTGTCACAAATCAATTTTAGTGTCTCTCCGTCTGACTTGGGTTGAGCGGGAGGGTTATTTGTCTCTCAAGGCACTGCTCTAGTTAATTGGTGAAGAAGAATGTAACAGTATTTCTTTTGAGAATTTACATATTCTAACATGACCTGGGTTTTCCTTCATATGAAATATGAAGAGCTGTGGTATAACAAACGATATAACCATCGCTATTCATTGTTAATGACATACTCCCTTGCTTTTCTTATGACGTCATATTATGTTCCACGGACAATGAATGTAATGTAGTTTTCATTCATAAAATAATTTATTTCAGTGGCGGTAATCTCAACAGCCGAATTGTTTCAATGGACCTTTTTGCATATAGATAGTAAAATGTACTTCTGAAGAAAGAGTTCGCAATGTTTATTTCATTCCTTTTTATCTAAGTCATGTTAGAATTGAAATGATCAACAATACCGTAGTATATCTTTGAATAATACACGGGCTGCCTTTAATATGCTGTGAATATATCACTCAGTGGCAAACCACCTCGTAATATATTCTTCCACATGTAAACTCCGGCCTCTGTATTATTCGAAGATATACCACGGGTAAATGTTGATTATTTCTTAAGTAATTAGTTTCTACTTTGCGGCAATGTCATGGATGCCTTTAAGATACCATAAGTATCATTTTAATTGCAGTGTAAATTAATGAAAAATAATTTAATAACTGGTGTTTCATTTGTGTTGGCCTATTTTATGCTAGCAAGATATGGATCACCAAAAAGTCACCTTAATTATGACCTCAAGGAACGGAAAATTTTTTTTTTTCTTTTTAATGACTTAATTATAATTATAATATTAGTATCTTAAGAATTCAAATTCTAAAAAGATTTTTTCCCCTGAAAATTGCATTTTAAAAAAAAAAAAAAATTAAAGTTCTTGTCACTTTATTCCACTCTATTTCTAACAAATACCACTAATGCAGACTCTACATTAAACCCATTACATCCCAGGCTATAGGCCTACAAATTACAAGACCTTACTCAAGACCTCTAGGCTACAATTGTATCTATTAAGTCATAGTACAAAAATGTGCATGAAAATATTTTCTTTGACGTCAAAATGTAAAATGATTTTCAACTCAAAATCATTATTATTGCCATTATATGGTAATTATTTTCTTTATTATGTAGAAAATGTTTTATATAATGTTTCGTAAAATATGCTTAGCATTAAATCCATTGCATTAAGAAGTCTGTATGTTCAGTTGATCGTTTGTTCCTGGTATTGGGTTTAATCACATGATGATAAACATAATTTCAGAACATAAAAAGAGTCTTTATGTTACCAAAATCATGAATTTTATTTCAGAGCTATTTTTCAAATATATTGGTAATACAGTCCAACTTGCATTAAAGGCCACCTCTATATAAGGAACAACTGCTTATAAGGACAAGTAGTATTGTATCCCAATTGTTCTTTTCATATTATTTGAACCTGTATATAAAGGTCACCTGCCCATAAAGGCCACTTATATTGGTTCCCTTGTGTGGCCTTTGTAGACAGGTTTGACTGTATAAAGAATTCAGCGTAAGGTATGCAGGTAATTTTTGGTAAAATAATACCCTATTTCAGCTGAATTCAGATATTATGGTGCTTGATTTAGGTGGATGTTTATGTTTAAGAATGAAATTGGAAATTTGAGATATTTATGATATCCGTTTTTTTAAATTACAAGGGGCAAACCATAAACAATTTATTTTGATTTATTATTGCTTAATTGTATAACTTTATTTCGGCTCCTTCAGAAGAGACCTTAAAAACTGATGCCCCATGTCACATAACATGGACGAGCCGTGTCACACCAGGTGGGACAGTTGTTTACAATATGTAGTGTCTCGTAGGCCACATGTGGCCGGATATAAAAATTTTACAAGGTTTTTTATGTGTATGTGAACATTGAATTTTTATATGTGACACTTAAATAAAATAAATTATTATTATTATATATTATTATTATTATTGTTCAAGAACCTTCCCTGCACATTGCCCTAAAGCACTGTAAAGATAACATTTCTGTCACTTTAACTAAAGCTGGTGATATCTTGATGTAAGTGAAATATTCTTTACTGGGATATAAAACCTAATTATTCAATGTTGTATTTTGTAGTTCTTCTCTTTGAAAAAGCTGAAAATTATTTTGATTTTCAAACTTGATTCATTTAAAAAAACCGAAATGGTTTCAGTTTTCAAACTCATTAAAATTGTGTTTAAGATTGATATTCAGTACACATGAACTTTCTTAACTCCTTTACAAATATAATTGAAGAGTTCCATATCCTTAAACCATTTGTAACCTAGCATTATTTAAATATTACCAAAATAACTGATATCAAACACTATCATGCCAGTCCATGACCAAATCAAAATCCAAAAAGCAAAGTAAAACTTTGAAAATGAAAAGCAACAACTATTTTTTTCCCAGACAAATCTATGGTAGTAGTTGGTTCAAAGTGTATTCACTGACCTTGACCTCTGATTTTCTATCTGTTATGTCCTATTATGGGTTTAAAGCTGCTTATACAATTATTTTTCTTGAAGTGTTAAAATGTTAAGTTTTTAAGAAAATTAAGACTATAAAAAAAATGTATCACATGTGAAAAGAAACAAAATACTATATTATTAATTAAAAACTTTGATCAATCTAGCTAAGTTAGCTAGAGAAAGGGATAAAATATTATATTTTGAAAATTGAGAATTTAAAGTAAATTTGAGTTTTACTGATATTGTGTTGTTAAATGGATTGAAAATAATAATCAATTATATTATCATAGACAATTTCCATGTCTTGAAATATTTGTTCTATGCAATTTCATAAAAAATATAATATTATAAGGTTTTGGTACCAATTACCAAAATATATGTAATAATGAAAAAAGAAAAAAAAGAAATGGTTTTAGGAAAATAAATTGATTATTTTGGATTAGAAATATAATAATTTCAAATTCATTTAAAAATAATCTTATTTTAAAAGAAAGCATGAAAAGTTGTTAGATATTATTAACATTTTCATTAGATGCGATGACTGAATCTCACAAAATGTGTTTTTAGCACACGCCGTAATTTTACTGCTCGGTAGGTGGACTTAATAAAATTTCTCACAAACAAACTTGATTAAAATCTCTAATCCTTTAAATGACAATTAAGTCATAGTGGCTCACAAGACACGCCACAAAAACATGTTTGTCATAAATGGAGAAGATGAATCAAGAACAACCATTAATGGATATTTTCTTGTATCTAATATTGATGTCGTATATTTATTGGCAAGTCGGGGAGATTTACGTTGCTGTTATTATTATTTCAATTGTTTCTTGTTCGTGTGTTTATTGACGGGCTTCGTAAGACACATATAATCTGTGTAAATCTTAATACTGTCTTTTTGTGTGGCTGAAGCGATTAATGTTTTCATCTTCAAAGACACATCGAAAATATATTGTCATTAAAGCATTGTTTGTATAGATTTGTACATTTAGGTACATTGCTATTTTTGGCTACTTCAGTGTACTGCTACAAATAATAACAACAATAACAACGAAAGCGACAACAAGAATAATAATAATAATAATAATGATAATGATGATGATGATGATGATGATAACAACACCATCTTCCACGACATCAACATCAACATCATCATCAACAACATTTAATTACAATTTTAAATTTTGAATTTTTGAAACAGGTTGTGATATGATGGTTTTATTTTTGTTCCAAAATATGAGGAGGAAAATCCTATGAAAATTTACTCTCTCTCTCTCTCTCTCTCTCTCTCTCTCTCTCTCTCTCTCATTGTATCTATGACACACACACACTGCTTAGGTTAGAATCCAACTTGGACAGATCATAATGTGTGAAAGTTTGTCAGTCTGCTTGCTGCAGTTTGGTGGTTTTCTCAAGGCAGTCCACATTCCTTTGCCATCTCAGAACTGACCACCCTGATACAGTTGAATTAATTTGACACTCCTCTCTCTCTCTCTCTCTCTCATATATGTTCCTTTGCCATCCCAAAACTGACCTGATTGACCCTGGTAAAGTTGACACTCCTCTCTCTCTCTCTCTCATATGTATTTATGCTCTCTCTCTCTCTTTCTCTCTCTCTCTCTCTCATATATATATATATTTATGTCTATGCCATCCCAAAACTGACCTGATGGACTCTGATAAAGTTGACACTCCTCTCTCTCTTCATATATATATTTTATGCTCTCTCTCTCTCTCTCTTTCTCTCTCTCTCTCTCTCATATATATTTATGTTTCATCAGAGACACTTAAACATGTTTTATCTAGAAATAGACAATGATTATTTTATGATACGACAGGTGACTAATCCCGTTTTGATCATATAGTGTTCTTAGATAGCATTGCATGACAATGGCAGTGAATCGTTTCAATTCTGGAATCAATTAGTTATGAATACAAATTAAGAAAATGATCAAGCCGTGATTGATCAGCGCACATTACGATCGCGTTCTAGCAAGGATTAATACCAAGACATATAGATATTGAAAACGTAAACGAAATGATGAAAGAAATGAAAATTGATTTCGGGTGCATTATCAGATAAATGTCTTTAAAAATACGCGACTTGTCAAAAATATGTGACTCGTCAAATTCCTCAATGGGAGGTATTGGATGCTAACAAGTAAATTGAGAAAACTTAAGAGTTAAGCTGGATTATCGACGGATAAAAGAAAATTTTCATTAATGTTATTTTCATATAAAAAAGCGCCAGTGCATTAATTTAAAGTTCCAATAAAATCGTCAATATCGTCTTGATCAAAGTCATCGTGAAAATATCTCTGGTCAATAGAAATGTATAAATTTATCGTAGCGAATCTGTAATGATAGTGTTTTTTTCTCCTTCAATAAACTATCGGCATTAGATTACATGGGTTTGGTTTTGTAAGGCGGTATTGTCATATTATTATATTTGGCTTACTGCATGTTCAGAAATGATGTTTTTTTCCAATATCTTACAACTTTCTATAATATTTCTATAGTTTTAGATATTTAAAAAAAAAAAAGGTAAATTTGTAATAATTCATTTTCAAAATATTTATTTATTAAATTTTATTCATTTATGTTTTATTTATTTTTATTTATAATTGCATGTTTACCATTTTGCAAAATAGTTAAAAGAATTCTTAATTGTAATATATTTTACAATTTTAAACATTTACATGACAATATTAATATTGTGTGTATGTATGTGTGTGAGTGTGTGTGTGGTAAATTCACTTTGAAGTGTTTTCCCAACACAATTATTTAAAATTTTCAGTGATTTATTTCACATCCCCCCTCCCCACAACACCATCCATTAAATTCCATGTTAAAAATTTAACAAATTAGTGTTTATGGAAATGTTTAAAATTACTTTATTCCAGGGATGTCAAATTGATTCAAAAATACTAACCTGTTTCTCATTCCATTTCCTATTTGAGTACTCAAGTTATTCATCAGTTTAGGGATGTTTCACTTAATACCAAAATTTTTCTTGGAGGGTACAAATGGAAGCCCTTAATTCCCAATTTTCTGTCCATTCATTGATCCTATAGGTCAGTACTTTATTCCTGAGCTAATTGCAAATCTCGAATACAGTCAAACTGGTTTAAAAACCACCTCTATATAAGAGGTCACCTGGTTTTAAAGGCTGCTAGAGTATTATCCTAACTACTCTTATTCATGTTATTTGAGTCTGTATATAAGGGCCACCTGATGATAAAGCCACTTTTAATGGTTTATTTTGGGTGGCTTTGTATATAACTATCCATATGCAAAAGGGCGCTTATGTAAAAAAATTTGATACAATGTATTTCACTTTTTGTTATATTTTTTAAACAACGTCATTTTATTAAGGGTTACATAAAAATAATAATATAAGTGAAATAACCCCAGTAGTTGTGGATAAAAAAAATAACATACACAAGAAAACCAAAAACAAACAACAACAAAAACAGAAAAAGCACAACAACAACAAAAGATAACCCCACAAATCATGTTTTTGTAATAGATTCGTATGTATTCCGTTAAAAATCTCTCTGCTTTCCTTTTTTTCATTAATATTATATTGTTATAAAGTCTCTTTTCGCTTACCGAACATCATATAGGTTTGACTGCATATTAATTTTTTCAGATTTCAGAATATTTTTGATTTGAAAGAATGTCATTTTCATATTGTCATTGTCATTGAAATTTGGGTGTTAATATGAAATCCGACCAAATCCTCAGAGTAAATAATATTCTCAAAATGCCAATTAAGAAAATATTACGGCTTGAATAAATCATCTTTTAACTACTTTATTGGAAACGTTGTCAGCGTTTTTTATTTTATATTGTATCTTCTTTATCTGACAAGAAAATTTTGTATCTTACCAAACAGCTCAATTAAAATCTGTCGTTCTTCACCTCTCACCTAAATCACATCCATCCTCTGTACGATGAATTATTTATGAACAAAACACGGTACCGAGATGTTGAAAATTCTGTCTATTATTTGTGTCGATGATTTAAGAACAGTGATTAGTCGAGAGAAATAGATATCAAATTGAAGTCTTTAAGTTGTTTTTATGGTACGACCATGTTGACAGAAAATGACAGATATCATATTAGACTAGGAATAATGGAGTGCGATGACAGGCTATTTGCAGATTCATTAATTTTTTTATTGATGTCTTTTGTTCTAGTTTCTATTAGAAAAAAATAAGTTCTTTTGGTCATTTTATTTTCAATTAAGTCAGAAGAAATTTCTTTTTCCTTTTCTCTTGTTTGTTTTTTGTATTTTTTTTGTTTTCATTATTTTATTTTCAATGAAGTTTTTTTTTCTTTTTTTGATATTTTGTTTTTCTCTCTTTTTGTAGTATTTGACACAAAATTAAAATTGTGTTTTAATAGAAAATTCCTGGTTAATATATATTTTATAATTTTAGTAACTAAGTTTTTGATGATTTTGTTTATTTTTACTTACTTGATACTATTAATTTTTATCTGTATTTAATAGATTTTTTTCAATTAAGCCAAAAGAAAAATTAATTTACTTTGTCTACAGCATTAATTGATTTCTATTATAGTTTCAAGATTGTGATTTCATTCATTCATTCATTCATTCAATTCATTCATTCATTCATTCATTCATTCATTCATTCATTTTAAATCATGATCCTTAATAATTTGATTTTGGCATGTAATAACTACCATTTTGTTGTTTTGTTCTTAATATTGGGTATAGTAAACATCATTATTATACATTGTACATGCTCTATGTTTTCAAATAATATTTTTTTCATCTTCAACAGTTTCAATCCTTGTCTGGAACATTTCTTGAAGATGGATTAAATTGTCACATATTTTTTTTAAAAATTAATTTGTTAGAATAATAAATAAGGTATGAGTGAAGTTGTGTCTATTATTCTTTGTCTAAATTGGGGTACATTTGTTGTTCCATTTTTAGACCCAATTTATTTATTTAGTGGCTTTTGTTTGGAGGACACAGAAATGACATCCATTTACAGTTGTCACTGTTTATTTCATTATTTCTCTTGAGTTATTTATTTAAAATGAAAATTTTGTTTCATTTGTTGAAAGAATTTGTAAATACAGCGAAACCTGTCTAAACTGAACTTTTTAATTAGAACATGTGATTAATATTCTTTGGCAAATTAACCTGTGTAATCCAAATCCCTGTTTAAACCAAACAAAATCTTCAGTCCAGAAAGTGTTCAGTTCAGGCAGGTTCTACTGTACAATGTATTTGAAGTCTTCAGTATAGGTGGTTTCCACATTTAGCCTTTTATAATACTGGTATATTACCAGGACAATATCCTAAATTTGAACATCAACTTAGTCCAGGTACAGATTATTATCAAGACAGCCAGTTCTGGAATGGCGGAGGAATCCACGGTACCTGGAGAAAACTGACCTATGATGACGAGTCAACTGACAAAATTTCTCTTACTAGGTTTTGTTGGGATATGGATTTGAAGTTTAGAAACTACTGAGTGACTATGTACTTTTATCTGTAAGACATTGTTTTTGAAAATTTGGCATGTTCGCCATTTTTGAAAATTTTACAATATGGTTCGCTGCTGTAACATGTGATCAATACCCCTTAACGTTTGTGCAGGACATTTTGGAAAACATTTGAGTTGTGAATTCCTGGTTAAAAGACATTTTTACAGGAAAAGGTGTACTGATATGATTCCATATCAAAGGGGAATAATTGTTAGGAGGTATCATGTGGTACAGCATCCAACTCCATTTACAGTAAAACACAAATATAATGAACACGCTTACAACGAATACATGGTTTATTAGACCCGACTGCTCCTCTATATAAGTCTATTTATAACAATATAACGAAGTCGCTTTATAACGAAGTTAAAAATAGAGTCCCCAGGGCTTCTTGTATTTTTGTATATATATTACCTCATATACCACCTCCTGTGGGCTTGAGTGGATAAAGTGAATTGAATTGAATTGAATTGTTATAAGCTTGTTTTACTGAAGTGACAACCCAAAAACACTGTCCAGTCAAAAATAACTAAAAAAAACAATTTTTACGTACTTTAATTCTTTATTCCTGTATATTTTTGTTACAGGTACCAGTAATAATTATTTAAAGGTTAAAGATGAACAACAGAAGTCTAACAGCTGCTGTGAACCTAATGACGTGTCTACCAATAAACCAACGATGTCAAAATTTGAATACGGAGAAAAAAGTTTTGTTAGTGGCTCATCATATGAACAAACCCCATCACCGTCAGATTCTGTGTGCTCATCCACGTCAGGAAAAGAGTCCAGTATATCATCAAATTCCTGTAGTAAGGATACGTCCTCATACCCACAGCTGCCCAGTGATACGTGTACATATTTACACCATACCAGTCGGTAAGTTTTTGTTAAAGATTTGTTTTTTGTAATGTTTGTTTATAATTAATATTAGAGTGCCTGTGGTGATTTTACTTCCATAAAATTACTTCTGAATATTGGTAGTTTTCACTTGGTAAAAATGACAAAAATTGACCAATTTAAGCACTTAAATTCCAAAATCAATAACCGTAGTACACATTTCATAGAAAAAAATTATAGTATACATGTTATAACACATATGCTATAGTACACACATAATACACATGTCAGGTAGGATATGACCTTAGCTGGTCACTGAGAGGGGCTGTATCTCCTAAAAACATCATTGAACTGCTGAATTAAAATATCTATTATTACAGTCCAACCTGCCTTAAAGGTCACCTCTATATAAGAACCATCTGGTTATAAAGTCCAGTAAACTTGTATCCCAGCCACTTTTACTGTTTCCCTTGGGTGACCTTTATAAAGAAGTTTGACTGTATATAGACACTGAAATAAAATATCTATTTTATTATTTCTAGAACTACAACAGAGGCTTGTTAGCTCTTTGTGAACAAACTAATATTATTCTATTTATAACATCACAGCTTTAAGTATTATAATTTAAAACTTGCTTCAAATAAAAACTGAAAAATTAGCAATATTTAACAAAATGACAAATGATGAAGAGATATGACAAATGTTTCCATGGCAACAAAAAGCCTATTCTGAAGGCTAAAAACTGCTAAAATGTATAAATGTAAGTTAACTAGAGAGAAAATAGCTCATAATGAGATCAGTAAAATGTGACTAGATAGTAAGATGAACTTTGTTCGCAGCAGGCTCGATGATAAACACATCTTGATTCAGTAATAAATAGGACATCTTAATGGACGTGATTTTTACCGCCAATATTATATTTTATTGTTTAAATCTATATAATAATATGATCTTTTCATCATTTGTAATTGCTTGTCTAAGTGCTCAGCTTGTCGAGTTACGTTTTTATATGCTCGCGTCTAAGTGCTCCACTTTTTATCTGACTTTTTGTGCACTCAAATTTATATAAATTTCTAATCAAGAGAAAAGCAGACGTCTTTTTTCCTCTCAATATTTTTACTTTAATTGTATAGAAAGATTTGAGTTTTTTTGTGTGATAAAACACATATACAGTCTCCATTATGTACCATCTAAATCTCAATTGTACTTAGGGGGCATTGTTAGTCAAGCGGTCTAAAGCACAAGCTTACACAGATCACGGCCCTTCTCACTCACTATATTCAAATCCAACTCTGGACAGATCCCAGTGATGAAAAAAGTTTTTTTGCTGAGGGTCAGCGGTTTTCTCCAGCACTTTGGTTTATTCCACCATCCACGAACAGATCACTGTGATATAAGTAAAAAAATCTTGACTGGGGTGTAAAACTCCATTATTCGACTCATTAATACTAGGGGTCCTTAAGTCTTATGATGTGACCAGTGTCAATTTTCAGGTACAAGAGCAATTTTCACAATTTAAAAACTTATGACAGTATTTGCTCTCTGACATCATATTGCAGGGAATGTTTTATATTTTAAACAAATCATGTCAGTGGCATAATTAACATCATCAGTAACAACATCATCAGCACTGGAACAAGTGCAACAACACCATCAGCAACAATAACAACACCATCAACAACATCAATCTCGTCAGTTACATCATCATCAGCATCAGCATTAACAACACCATCAGCAACAATAACAACACCATCAACAACATCAATCTCGTCAGTTACATCATCATCAGCATCAGCATTAACAACACCATCAGCAACAATAACAGTACCATCAACAACATCATCATCGGCAGCATCAGCATTAACAACATAAACAACAACAACAACAATAAATAACATAAATTCAATCAAAAAATAAATATTGGTAAACCAAAAATATTATAAAGTTAACAGTATTTTTTAAAACAAATATTGAAATTCAATACCTTACACAATTTCAGCAGAAAAAATTATTTTTTTCCTATACTCCAATTATTAAATTTTTCTTTAAAAATCTCTTGAGGAAAAAATAATAAAGATGTTTAGCTTTTAACCAATAGTTTTTTTGATTTTGAAAGCTGCAAATAAATGAAATACTATTATAAACTATAAATTATTACGAAAATATATGGGTTTTTTTGTTCAGATAAAATTTAGGACTTTTAAAATAAGGAATTATACAAGGAAAATTCAAAATCTTTGCATGAATTATAAAGGTGCTTGATTTATGAGACAATTTATCCTATAATACCAAAATTTTATTGTTAAGAAATAATTGTAATAACTATATTTATGAAAAATAAAGTGAAAATGAAGTACTTTTAAAGTTATTATTTTATGTTCAAGGCTCTCCTTGGGTTATTTTTGTTACTTTGCTAATTTTCACAGTTTTGGAAATTTCATCTTCAAAAACAGTATTTTAGATATTTCTATCACTTTACTTTATTTTTAGTTTTCACAATTTTAGCCATTGTGGTGATTATTATCACAATTGCATGGGCCCTGACACCATTCACAACAGGTTGAGGGAGAGTCCTGATGTTAAAATAGGTTACTTTTTTGAAAGAATTTCTTAGAAATTGGTAATCAATGATGATTTTGACTACCATTATAGGAATGGAAAGATGCTATAATGTCAAAATAAAATTTAACAAATAATGACGTGTAAATCAAGATCATAGTTATTACTCTATACTGTATAAGAAGAAATATTCGTGTGATAAAAATCGTGATTTTTACTGTTTATATATATACTCTTGTATTGCCAATTCAGATTAAATTTCTTGTGTTCTTTGGTACTCTTTCCTTTAAAGTCAGAACCATGAAAATTTCTTATTGCGAAATAGTTTAGAAGATCAAAACTGCGAAAATTTCCTTCCGTTAATTTTTCTTCTTATACAGTATTTATAAAAAATTCTTTTATACTTTCTAAAATTTTCACAATTTATTTCTGTATTATTAATATAACAGTAATTAATATATAATTATGAACAATTTTTAATTAATTATTAATTTATTTTTTTTGGATAAATTTTCAGTTTCAGACGGTCACATTCAGATTCAGATAGAAGTTATTTAACGACAAATTCACAATGTGCTTATTCACGTATAGTTTCATCACCATATGCTCATCATTTTTTCAAACAAGAATTCCATGACAGGGGTTACGATATGACAGCTTTCGCACGGAATCATCCATACCCACAAGCACCGTCAGCGCCACCATCCCAGATGATGTCTATAAAACAAGAACCAAGGGACCAGGGATATGAAAACGGTATGTATATGCTTGTGTAAAATAAAGATTTTTTGGTCTCTGATTAGTTTTCAAGATGTTTTTCTAGACTTTACAATTTAAAGCAGAGAAATTGCCTTTTTTTACAATTCACTATCTTAATCCTTTCTTACCCATTTCATTTGGTTTCAGTCTATTCCAAAAATTTAGAAAGAATGGGATGGAAAAAAAAGGACTAAAATAAAAAAAAAAAAAGAGTTTTTCTGTCTATGATTTTTCATCCAAATTAATCTCTTAATTCTGTTAAACCGAGAAAATGAAATAGCACATTCTATTTCATCTTGGTTTCAGTCCATTCCAATAATTTATAGAAAAAAAAATTATAAAAAAAAAAAAAATGGGTTTCCTGCTTATGACTTTTTAGCTCACCTGAGCCAAAGGCTCAGATGAGCTATTGCAATCTATCACCGTCCGTCGTCCGTCGTGTGTAAACTTTACATTTTAATCTTCTCCTCCAAAACTACTGGGCCATATTTGATGAAACTTGGTGATTATCATGCCTGGGTAACAGCCTTTCAAAATTGTGTTCGGGGTTTGGCCACGCCCAACAAGATGGCCGCTGTTACTAAAAATAGCAAAAAGACAAAAAAATCTTCTTCTCTGAAACCAAAAGGCGCAGGCAAATTTTGATTGGATATTTGGATTCAGCATACCTAGGAACATTAAAATTGTGTTTTTCATGAAAATTAGACGAAAAATAGGTTACGCGTTTTTTGTGTAAAATTACGTAATTTTTAAAATGAGACATTTATTGTTATAACTTCATAACGGCTGAAGATAATTGTATTGAGTTTTCACTGTTGATCTTGTCTTGCAATTTTCTTCCAATTGATGTCAAGGTCGAAGGTCAAGATCATGTCCCAGTTTTTGACCTTCGATAAAAAATGCTATTTTTTTAACATTTCTTGTGATAATGGTGTAGGATTTTCAGTTATTTGTAGGTATTGACATGACGATCATTTTGATACATAGATCAGGGTCATGGGTTTAAAGGTCAAGGTCACAGATGTCCAAGAATACCAAAATAGTTAATTATCTGCAAAACTATGAATTTTTTGTATGGGCATGTATATCAGAATATTGTAGGCATTTGCACAACGATCATTTTGATATATGAATAAAGGTCATGGGTTCAAAGGTCAAGGTCACAGATGTAAACAAGTACTGAAATGGTTAATTATCTCAAAAACTATAAACTTTTTGTATAGGCATGTATATTAGAATATTGTAGGTATTGGCCTAACGATCATTTTGATATATGAATTTAGGTCATAGGTTCAAAGGTCAAGGTCATAGACGCAAACAAATACTTAAATGGTTAATTATCTCAAAAACTATAAACTTTTTGTATAGGCATGTATATTGGAATAAGGTACGTATTAGCCTAACGATCATTTTGATATATGAATGAAGGTCATAGGTTCAAAGGTCAAGGTCATAGAATTGAACGAATACTTAAATGGTTAATTATCTCAAAAACTATAAACTTTTTGTATAGGCATGTATATTGGAATATTGTAGGCATTTGCACAACAATCATTTTGATATATGAATAAAGGTCATGGGTTCAAAGGTCAAGGTCACAGATGTAAACAAGTACTGAAATGGTTAATTATCTCAAAAACTATAAACTTTTTGTATAGGCATGTATATTAGAATATTGTAGGTATTGGCCTAACGATCATTTTGATATATGAATTTAGGTCATAGGTTCAAAGGTCAAGGTCATAGACGCAAACAAATACTTAAATGGTTAATTATCTCAAAAACTATACACTTTTTGTATAGGCATGTATATTGGAATAAGGTACGTATTAGCCTAACGATCATTTTGATATATGAATGAAGGTCATAGGTTCAAAGGTCAAGGTCATAGAATTGAACGAATACTTAAATGGTTAATTATCTCAAAAACTATAAACTTTTTGTATAGGCATGTATATTGGAATATTGTAGGCATTTGCACAACAATCATTTTGATATATGAATGAAGTTCATAGGTTCAAAGGTCAAGGTCATAGATGCAAACGAATACTTAAATGGTTAATTATCTTAAAACTATAAACTCTTTGTATAGGCATGTATATTGGAATATTGTAGTATTGGCCTAATGCACATTTTAATATACAGATGTTTTAGCTGTTTATAAATAATATATTGTAGCTAGACTTTAAATATGTTATATATAGCATACTTATTTTATAATTATTATAATTAATTTGCAAAAATACTTGCATATTATTGGCCCTTACTGCTGAAAATTTTGATATTCTCTTTTATTAATGTCATTGACCATTGAACCTCTGCAAAAGATATGTACTCTTCCTCAGGTGAGCGTTAAGGCCCATGGGCCTCTTGTTGTAAAAATTAATCTCTTAATTCTGTCTAACCCAAAAAATGAAATTACACATTCTATTTAATGGGGTTTGCCGCTGTACCACGTGATACCCGCAACCTTTATGCAGGACACTTATTTCCAGTCATTCTGGGAATCTGTGATGTTCACGTTTTCCAAAACATTCCGCACAAACGTTTAGAGGTATTGATCACATGGTACAGCAGCGAACCCCATTTGTTTTCAGTCCATTCCAATAATTTGGACTGGGGAAGTAGATGAAAACAGATTAAAATTAAAAAAATGAGTTTTCCCATTATAATTTTTCATACAAAATAATCTCTTCATTCTGTGTAACCCAGAAAATATAATAACACATTCTCCTTCATTTGGTTTCAGTTCATTCCAATAGATTGGAGGGGGGGGGGTAGATAAAAAAGGATTAAAATAAAAAGATAGGTTTTTCCTGGTTATGATTTCACTTGGACAACAAATGGTATGTAATGATTGGTTCAACAAAACGTAATAAACTTTGATTACTAGGCTCGCGCAATTGACGCCAGAATTTTATGTAAAATAATCACACAGCTCGTTGAAACCTAGCAATTACAGACTCCCACAGAAAAAACGCGGCATTTTGTAAACCGAGATCGTAGAACGAGATTAGCTATACAGACATACTAACTTGTTTATTAAATTGATCAGAAATAGAAGGCTTGTCAGAGAAACAATAGATACAAACAGAAAGGTCTGAATGTTACAAAGAGGTGCAAATTGAGAGCGCTGTATTTTTATAAGACCAGTTTCTATTGTGAATTAGGCCGTAATCATGTTTCAAAGTTGTAGCAAGCTATGAGCTTGATTGGTTTAATTTCTATATAATCCAGTAAGTTGAGAATAAACTGGATATTAAATTAGAATTATGATAAATGATTAGATATTCATTGAGGAAGACTATTGTCTCGTTAGAGTGTAACATTAGACATGTTGAGCGAGGAATATAAACAGAGTCAATGTACTGTATTAATACGGAAAATTGCTTCCTCATCAAGAATAGAAAATTTACCATCAGAAATAGAACATTTACAAGTTGTATGAAGGGTTACAGTATTTGGGTCTTTTTTGGTTTTCTTTTGTTAAATTACAATTATCAATAAATTTATATTTCCAAAAAAGAGTGCCACTGTACATGAAGGGTTGCCTTATCCCTTTTGTATTTTAGAATTACAACCGTAGACAGTTTCCAAAGAAAAATTAGTCCCAATTTGACTTATTGTCACCATTTTTCCAAACATTTGAAGATATGTATAATGAAGGGTCACATACAGTACCCGTTTTGTATTTTGTAGTTCTGAAAAAGAATATTGAAATTTGCTTAATATAAATGAAGGAAAATCTTAGTTCAGTAAAGATTGTGAAAAAGGGGCCTTGCTCTGGACCTAAATTAGAACCCGGGTTGAGATTTCCCTATATGGCACCACAAGAAGTGAATGATTGATCATGATTCTATTAATCTATTATTCTATTATAACCAGGTGATAGAGTGCCACATTGTACAACATATCCTCGTACAGATTACAGCTGTCATGGCAGTCCCCGTGAAGGTAAGTTAGGAGATAACTTTGTTACATTTGAAGAATTCCGACTGTAAAACGTGGATTTTACTGTCGTAAAATGAGTTCTATCTGGCGACACTTGTGTAATTCTTTGTTTACAACTACAAATTATGTCATTACGTTTTGTAAAGAAAAGCATGTGTATCAACGTGTAGGAATACATGACGTAATCGTAGCCTAGACAGCCCACGACGTCATAACTCCGACCGTAAAACGTAGGTTTTACTGCGGTTGGGTTCCAATCAAAATCCTGTGTACAAAATCTTTGCATTAGAATGTTTGTTTGTTTCTCAAACCCTTGCAAGGAAACCAGAGTGCCGAGAGAAAACCACCCACCTTTGTCAGTCCAATATTCATAGGTAGTTGGTGTTTTCTGGTCACTCTCGTTTTCTTATATCACATAATTGAAAGAATCTTGACTGGGACATAAAACTCCATAACTACTCTCCCACCAAAGTAAATTTATTTTATACTTTTCTTGACATATCTCACTGTAATTTATCACCAAACCCCTTTATATTGTAAACGAATTTAATTTCGCGTGTATTTATTTTCGCTGTATAGGAAATTTAGACATATCCGTGTAGTTAATTTTTCGGGTTTTTTAAAACATGCACTTCAGCACAAGAAGCATACAAAAATTTTCACTTGGTATTAATTTTCGTGCAAAACAAATGGCCGCGAAATAAGCGAAAATTAGTACAGCGCTAAAATAAATATGTTTACAGTTAAGTCTGATTGAACTTAAAATAAGTTTTTGATTGTACTTTGGATTCAGTTCAACTTTTCATGGGTTGCAATGCATTCACATTTATACAAAATGCTGCTGATTTGTTTACTGAGTAAACTGACCCATACTAGACCCAGTTTCACAATCTTTCCATGACTAAAATTTTTCTTAACTTAAATCTGGCAAAATTTCCAATCTAAATTTTGTTGATTTTTAAGATATCATTGTCATTTCGAAGATTACTTTCATTGCATCTATATTTTAAATTATTCAAACATTTCATTTGTATTAACATAAAATATTGTCAAAATTTGCACGATTTACCGGTAAGTTTAAGAAAATCTAAGTAAAGGCTCTTGAGAAACTGGGGCCTGTATACCTATATTATATTTTTGTACCATTTACCAGGTTCGACTGTTTTACAGGTTCAACCTTTTCATGTTAAAAATATAAATTTGAAGTTAATTAAAAAAGCATCAAGTTTTTTATGAGCATGCCTGTATTTATAATGATTAATCTAGGTAGCTGTATTTATTATATTAAAATCAATATTTTTGGGCCATAATTGTGATTATAATAAATGTTATAATTATTATGATATTCCTCCCGTATAATTAGAAACGTCGGAGTATAATTTTAACATAAATCTGATGAAACATGTTAATATTTCCATTATTGATTTGTCATCAAGCATTTAACGTCCCAGTCAAGATTATTTTGATTATATCCTGACGATGATTTGTGGAATGTTGGAGAAAACCAGAGTGTCAGAGAAAGTCACTGACCTTGACAAGTTTTCTTATATCTGATGTTTTTATTTATTTATTTATTTATTTATTTATTTATTTATTTATTTATTTATTTATTAATTATAGTCAAACCTACCATACAGACCATCTCTATATAATGGTTAGCAGCTTTTAAAGGCCATTTATCTTTTATCCCAATGGGTCTCTATTCCTATTAGTTGAACCTCTATATAATATATAAGGGGCACCTGCCCAAAAGGCCCACTTTAACTAATTTTCTTGGGTGGCTTTTATTCACAGGTTTGACTGTATTTACTTTTTTAAAATTTATCTATTTAAATTTTAATTAATTAATTAATTTATTTATTTATAAATTTATTCAATTGTTTATTTATTAATAAATACAGGTTCTCCTTTTCTGATTTATTTATTTATTTGTTTATTTATTTATTTATTTATTATAGGTTATCCTTGTCCATATGATAATCCTATGAGGTTCTTTTGTCATGAGTCTACGGATCCCATGTACTTTGAGAGGCTAAGAGAAAAACACCGGGAACGGTTTGATGGTATGTAAAAATATTATATTTATGTTTTTACCTTGGCTGAGACATTACAACCACAGTCATAAGTCTGTCTATATGTATTGATTTTTGAAACAATTACTTTTTTATTATTTTCTATTCTAGCAATTTCGGTGATGCATGCATGATAAACCTAGGCATTGGTAACTGGGTGGTATAAAATTTGGAATTATAGATCATAGCACCACTCACCACCTAGGATTGAATCCCACTCAAGTAGGCCCTAATGTTAGGAAGTTTTCTCCTGGTACTTCAGTTTTTCTGCTATCCCAGAACTGACTGCCTCGATATAAGTGAAAAACATTCCAATATCACAGAACTGTCCTCCATTTAAGTAAAAGAATCTTGACTGGGCATAAAACACCATTACTCCACTCCACCATCCTAGAACTAACCTCCTCTATGTATGTGAAAGAATCTTGACTTGGGGTGTAAAACACAATTACTCAACTCAACAATCCTAGAATTGACCACCTGGATACAATTGAAAAAATCTTGACTGGGCATAAAACAATACAGTCCAACCTGCCTTAAAGGCCACCTCTATATAAGGACCACCTGCTTTTAAAGGCCAGTAGAATTGAATCCCAATTGTTTATTCATATTATTTGAAACTACTCGTATATAAAGGCCACCTGCCCATAATGACCACTGTTACTGGTTCCCTTGGGTGGCCTTTATATACAGGTTTGACTGTATTACCCGTTCTATCCAATTTGCTTGCATGATCACAAATTCTGATATATTTATTTGGTAAAATGTTGTTTTACATTTAATCAGCAAATTTTCATCCTTTCACAACGAGAATCTTATAAATCTTAAGAACTAATCTAACATAAGTTCTTGTGGTGTATGTAAGTTACGTTCAAGTGTTTCCTGATCTTTGTTCTAATGATCAATTATGACAACCTTTGTGATGCTAGTACATTCACCTGTAATACGTGTCACAGATATAAATTTAAATTAGACCAGTCAGTCTGGTCCGTCAGTCCGTTATACTGGTACTTAGCCTAGGAGTAGAGTTGAGTAATGGTGTTTAACGTCCCAGTCAAGAATATTTCATTTATATCGAGATGTCACCAGCTATATGCATAGGTGCAGAAATTTTGCCTGTGTGTTGCGCTGATGGCATTATACAGCAGGGTTCTTTATCATACCCAGCCCACCGTGACATGGAACCTCGTTTATTTTAAGTTCCCATCCGAAAGAACTGTGGCTTTCATGTTGTAATGCCGAGTGCTTGGCCATAGCCAAAAGTCACTACCCACTTTCAAGTCTTGGGTCAGACCTGGTGAGGGTTCAAACCTATGACTTCCCACTTATGGAGGGAGCACTCTACCAGCTGAGCTACCACAGAGGTTGGCTTAGCCAAGGAGTAGAAGCCTACAACAAGGATGAATTTGATTTCAAATACAAAAAAGTTTGTGTCTGAAACTTTCTGATGTCACTGGGTATTTAGTTTGTTTATTTTTGTTTATGGTGGCAATAATTCCAGGTTTCACTGCAAATTGTACTGGGGTAACCTTGTATTACATTTTGAAAAAAAATCTTCAAAATCTGTTGGCCAGGAGGTGAACGATGGGTAAATAAGATGGGCTCTACTGTTGTATACCAAGAAAAAGAAATGGTTTTCAACAATAGAAAAAGCAGTTTAGTAATAGTATGACTTTTATTTAGTCCTTCAGGACTATTTTGTAAACAGCATTAAAATAGCAGAAATACATGTATATACAATTAAACCTTGATTCATCGCCACCATTTGTTCAATCAAATTTTGACATTATAAAGGGGTTTAGCGATAAATTGGGGGAGGCGGATAAAGAAAAATATAAACAAAATGGATTTTGGGACTTCAAAATAGTGTGGCGATAAGCAAGGTGGCAAAGTTATCGAGGTGCATTATAATGAGGTTTTACTGTAATATATTTATTCATATATTGCCTATTGATCAAATTTTGCTGAAATAAATAAATGAAATAAATAAATAAATCTTCCTTAAAGGCCACCTATATAAGAGCCAACTTATAAAGGCCAGTCAATTGTTCTTTATTGTTGTTAATGGAACCTCTATATAAGGTGCCACTGGCTAATAAAGCCACCATTTATGGTCCCTTTGGGTGGCCTTTATAGACAAGGTTAACTGGAAATAAATAAATCAATCAATCAATCAATAAATAAAACAAAATATGTTTAAAAACTTAAATTAAATATTTTTAAAAAAATTAAATAAGATATTTTTAAAAAATTTAATAAAATATTTTTAAAAAATTTAATAAAATATTTTTAAAAAATTACATAAATAAAATATTTAAAAATAAAATAAATAAATAAATAAATAATGAAATATCCTAAGAAATAATCTTGTAACAGACAATATGTTGTAATTTGTACAATTTCTATCATACAATTTCTTCATGATTTTGTTACTATTTGTTAACGTACAATACCATGTAAATGTGATTGGACTTGATTTTTACTCCCAATTCTCGTCAAATTAACTTTAAATCAACTGTAATCAAACACGGTTTCCAAACTATATCAAGATTCAGTCGTATGATTGTGTTTCTTAATCGAGTTGTCCCTTATGCAGTTGAAAAGCTAATCAAGTTGCCCCTCGTGTCATGAAAAAACTAATCAAATTCAATTACTTCAATCGTAGCAGGCTTCTTGGGGGATCAAAAACCCTCCGAGGACACGATGCGCAAATCCAATTTGTTCTTCAGTTAGACGATATGAGCTTATCAAAGCTATCTCGCCACTGTTGAGTCGTTAATCCGATCCTATCAAAATTCTGATGAAATAATGTCAGAAATAGAAAAGTTGCAAAATGAAGCATCATGGGAAAGACGTCAATATGTTAGAAGTCGTAGAAGACATTTATATTGAATATGTGTGGTTTTTATTGTTTTCGTTTTTTGGAATTTTTTTTTCTCGGAGTGATTTGGTGCAGTTTGTTTAGATATTTCTGGAAGATATTCACACCCTTTTGACAATTTGTAAAATTTGTAACAATCTTCTCTAAGGAGATCATGCATTTCTATATATTTATCACCTGCCTCATTTATATACATGTATATAGAAATATAAAATGTGTTTAGTGACTTTTATTGATATTTATAAATGTCTTCGTTCATCTATAAACACATACAGTCCAGGCCTGCTGAAAGTTTAATACTAAGCTAACAAATTACAGTCGAGTCTGCCTTTTAGGCCACTTTTATATAAGGGCCACCTGCTTGTAAAGGCCAGTAAAATTTTATCCAAATATTTTTCTTTGTTCATATTATTTGAACCTGTATATAAAGGCCACCTGCCCATAAAGGTCACTTTTACTGGTTCTCTTTGGTGGCCTTTATAGGCAGGTTTGACTATATTGCCTAATAGACAGCTAACCTTGGCCTATATCTATAGCTTATCGGCAGCTGCTATCTTTCCCTTGACAGCTTTTTGCCTATTAGCTGTCCAATATCTCGGTCACTCGGTAGTCATGGTTTGGACTCATTTTCGTTGTCTTAGTGTTAAACTTTCGACAGGTCTGTACTGTATATTTAAATATCACCTGGCCTCGGTTTCACAATTATTTCCTAAGCTAAGATTTTCCTTAATTTAAATTTAGCAAAATTTGGTTAACTATTTTTGGAACTACCGATGAATATTTTTGTCAAAACTAAATGCCAATGTTTAAATCTAGAAGTGATCTTAAAAATGACATCTTAAATTCCTGAATATCTTAAAAATCAACAAAATTATAAAGATTTGAATTTTCCAGTTTTAAGTTAAGGAAAATCTTAGCTAAGGAATTTTTGTGAAACTGGGGCCAGACATTAGGGATTGTGTGTGACATAGGATTTTCTCTTCTCATGGACGCAATATAAGGCTGCTGCTGCTGTTGCTTTTTTATCTTACTCTGTTTTAGATATTTTAAAAACATGAGGAAATTCCAAAACTTTAGTTTATCAGTTCATTTAATGAAGGTTTATTATGAGTACATACTCTGGTTTCCTCCACCATTGATCTGACCACTTCAATAAAGTGTAAGAACCATGACTTTGGAATTGTGAAAATCTGAGCTAGCATTTATGGAATTGTGAAAATCTGAGCTAGCCTTTATGGAATTGTGAAAATCTGAGCTACCCTTAATGGAATTGTGAAAATCTGACCAAGCCTTTTTGGAATTGTGAAAATCTGAGCTAGCCTTTATGGAATTGTGAAAATCTGAGCTAGCCTTTATGGAATTGTGAAAATCTGAGCTAGCCTTTATGGAATTGTGAAAATCTGAGCTAGCATTTATGGAATTGTGAAAATCTGAGGTAGCCTTTTTAGAATTGTGAAAATCTGAGCTAGCTTTTTTAGAATTGTGAAAATCTGAGCTACCCTTAATGGAATTGTGAAAATCTGAGTTAGCCTTTTTGGAATTGTGAAAAAGATGTGCTAGCCTTTTTGGAATTGTGAAAATCTGAGCTAGCCTTCTTGGAATTGTGAAAATCTGACCTAGCCTTTATGAAATTGTGAAAATCTTAGCTAGCCTTTTTAAAATTGTGAAAATCTGAGCTAGCCTTTTTAGAATTGTGAAAATCTGACCAAGCCTTTTTGGAATTGTGAAAATCTGAGCTAGCCTTTATGGAATTGTGAAAATCTGAGCTAGCCTTTATGGAATTGTGAAAATCTGAGCTAGCCTTTATGGAATTGTGAAAATCTGAGCTAGCATTTATGGAATTGTGAAAATCTGAGGTAGCCTTTTTAGAATTGTGAAAATCTGAGCTAGCTTTTTTAGAATTGTGAAAATCTGAGCTACCCTTAATGGAATTGTGAAAATCTGTGCTAGCCTTTTTGGAATTGTGAAAATCTGTGCTAGCCTTTTTGGAATTGTGAAAATCTGAGCTAGCCTTCTTGGAATTGTGAAAATCTGAGCTAGCATTTATGGAATTGTGAAAATCTGAGGTAGCCTTTTTAGAATTGTGAAAATCTGAGCTAGCTTTTTTAGAATTGTGAAAATCTGAGCTACCCTTTTTGGAATTGTGAAAATCTGAGCTACCCTTAATGGAATTGTGAAAATCTGTGCTAGCCTTTTTGGAATTGTGAAAATCTGTGCTAGCTTTTTTGGAATTGTGAAAATCTGAGCTAGCCTTTATGGAATTGTGAAAATCTGAGCCTTTATGGAATTGTGAAAATCTGAGCTAGCCTTTTTGGAATTGTGCAAATCTGAGCTGAACAGGGCTTTTTAATTGTGAACAGGGCTCAATGTTGGCCCCAAAAATGGTCCACCGAGAGCCTTGTTTTCTGGATTCTGTCAAATTAGTTATTTCTGAAGTTTTTTATTTGCATAAAGAAATCAATGATTTTTGTGATTTCTTGAAAATGAAGTCAAGTGTCATTATCATGCATATTACTTTAAAATCAATATTATAATGTAAAAACCATTGTGTAGTGTCTGTAACCTGATTTGATTGTATGCAAATGATAAAAAAATGTCGCAAATTAATTTATGTAAATTTTCAGCTTGTGTTTACCGTGTTAATCAATGGTCATTACAAAAAATTAATTACGTTAGTAAAAGGTTAATCTGATTTCTTAATTATGTCTTCATTACGGACTTAGTCGCCGTAATTTTATTCAGAGGTGATTTCGTCTCTTAAATCTCTATTCAGTATCGTATAGCGGTAAAAAAACAGCAAACCTTTGCTATCTTCACCCTAGTTTTAATGATGTAGTAGTGAAGATATGACCAATTTTTCCTGTAAAAATTGCATTATTTTGGGAATAAAAAAATCTTTTCCAAAATTTTCAACACATTTTTATGATGGTATGCGGGCTACGTCTTTGTTACACCATATATGATGACAGGTTTCTACCATAAAAAAATATGAGTTGCTGACAATTTTTCCAGTTATTTTCTATTTATTATGACATTGACAATGTTTTTAATAAAAAATCTTCTAACTTTTTAAAATTTTTATTTCTCATCATTTAATCATCATTTCTACTATTCTACTTCTACCTGATGACAGTTTTTTTCCAGTTCTTTGTTTTCTATTTAAAACAGTTTCCAACCAAACAAAACAAAATCTTCAATTTCAAAATTTTATTTCTCGTCATCCAGTTGCCGATAGTCGTTCTCTATGCGAAGGTCAAGGTCAAGAATTAAAGTGGTTCTAATTGTATTGTTATGCTCGGGTATTGATGTAGCCATTTTGTTGAAGTACTGCTAATTGGTGTTGTCGAGTTCTGATATCAGCCAGTTACACTACAAATTATTTTAACCCTGATTCTTGGAGAAGTGAGATATGGCGTTAGATTCTCGGAGAATAAAGATACAGCGTTATTACAACGTTCTGATTGCCTATAATGACATAATTGTCCTCTAGTTTTCAGTTATTATGAATAATTTATACAACTTGATCAGGATTCTGGGGAATTGATTCATGCATAAAAATGACGAGCGAATTGCAGGTGCTTCGCGCACTAATGGAAGAGTGATGTAATTGGCTGATAGCTTATCTTGGGGCTATTAGTTATTTATTATTAAAAAGAAATATTTGTAGAACAGTTTAAAAGTACTAAAATCATAACATCATCATATTATGTGAGAATCGTGTATATTGGTGTGTATGTGCTTGAGGCTATAACATCGTCTAGAAATTTTGTAACAACCGAACTTGGTATTCTCAAAAAATATTCAATGCTAACGTTTAAGTTCAAAAATTTTGAAAATTGCAATATTATTTCAGAATGGTGTGTGTTTCTTCCATATTTAACACCAATATTGACTTCAAATATGATTTACATTAAAATGGACGCCTTGTAAATAAAATCTTACATATAATGACATCATGAAAATCATCATATTATTTTAGAAGTGCATGTTTGTTTTTTTTGCTTATTTGACTTCAAATATGGTTTACTTTGATATGGATGCCATGTTTGTAAAATCTAACTTTATGATGATGACATCTTGAAAATTGCCATATTATTTTAGAAGTATGCATGTGATTCTTCTCCAATGTTAATGCATGTTTGCCTTTAAATATGATTACTTAGACACTGACACTATGTTCGTAAAATCTTCATGGTGACATCTTGAAAATCGCTATATTATTTTAGAGGTGCATATGTGTATATCTTCCAAATTTAATGCCAGTGTTTAATTTCAAACATAATTTACATTGACATGAAGGCCATGATCGTAAAATCCAACTTCATGATGATGTCTTGAAAATCGTCTATACTATTTCAGAACTTGTATGTGTGATTTATTTTTATTTTACTGCTAATGTTTGACTTCAAATATGATTTACAGTAATATGGACACCATGTTCATAAACTCTTGACTTCATGATGATTACATCTTGAAAAATGCCATTTTATTTCAGAAGTGTGTGTTTGTGTTCATGTGTATGTGTTGGTGTTTTTTTGTCGGTACTTGTTTTACAACAATATTTGTAATTGTGTTTTCAGTTTTGTTGGAAGATAATCTCTTATGATTAACCTTTAGTGTTCATTCCAGATTCCAGTAATGCATAGGGTGGGCACATCCTGGCCCAGACCTTGAAAAAAGGGGCCAATGTTTTTAAAATTCGGGTAGACATAATTACATAGCTTGGTGCAAAAATGTGCATGTACATGTAATAAGTCATAGCATGAATATAAACAAGAAAGAGGTAGAACTGCATTTATTTAAAACTCAACAAAGACTGAAAGATGGGGTCATTGATGGTGAACAGACAGTACATGTATGTATACATGTAATGTGGGACAAAACCATTATTTTAGGGCCATTATTGGTGCAAAAGAACCCTTCTATTTGGAACAATGAAACATTTCAAACTACAGTAATATTATAAGCACACCACTGGATAGTTTTGCCTTTAAACACAGTGTTCATCCAAAGTCAGGAATTTAAAATAGGTCCCAGTGTGTGATGTTTATCCTCTTATTTTGTCCAATATTAGCTCACATGTGAGCTAGGGTACCAGTATCACGTCATGTGAGATATAGAAAGTTGTTGTGCTAAAATAAAACTGGACTTAGTTCTTCTGTAAAGTACAAATATATACAAAAAAATGTATCATAATGATAATGTGCACCCTTGTCTAACCTCAGTTAGTCTTGCTGGCAGTACTAGACTTCGATAAATATGCAAATTGGATAAAATCAATATGGAATTTATTAATATTCTTTTTTCTAATATTTTGCATACCAGGTACTTCAAAATAAAGAAATATCAATATTTGGATTTTTTTATTATAATTAAATATGTACAATGCATGAAATTAAGTAAGATATATCAAAATTTGTTTATTATAAGAATTAAATATGAAAGATGTTTATAGAATGAATTGAGAGATAAATAGATTTGGGTTTTTATAAGAACTTATTATGTGCACTGCATTAAATGAAAGAAGATATATCAAAATTAGAATTAATATATACAATTTTTTTTGCATAATGAATTGACAGATAAATATATTTATTTTTAAAGCAAGAGATAACATGAATTCAGAGGTGTTTGGCATTTTTTACTACAGTGAAAGCTCAATTCATCACCATCATTTGTTCAGTCAAATGTTACCATTTTAAAGGGGTTTGGTGATAAAATTAGGGAGGCTTATAAAAAAAAATAAAGTAAAAGGATATTTAGACGTGGAAATAGTACCGGTATGTCAGTAAGCGAGGTGGCAAAGTTTTGAGGAGCATAATTATAAGGTTTTACTGAACATGTATTTGTTTTGTATGAATATATTTGTTTTTTTGTAACAATAGATGAAATGAATTGAAATATAACAGTTAATATATTTGAGAGATAATAATGACCATCCATATACAAAAAGGGTTCTTAGGTAAAAAAAATGAGAATTTCACTTTGCCATGTGCCAATAACAGACTATATTTATTTTATTTCTTTACTTTTTTCTGCACTATATTTGGATTGTTCTAAGGGGCCCTTTTTTGCTAACGGAATGTCAATTATATTTATTTTTTATAACAAAATTAACGAATGAAATGAATTGAGAATAATCTCTTGTTGGTTTTTAATAATAAAATAATGTTTTACAAGATGATAATTTAATTTGTCTTTAAATACAAAGGATTAAAAATACAACAAGCCAGGTATGATCAGACTGATGAATCGTTACTTTATCCGTAATTCCAGTGGGAATACCGTGACATAGCACACACATTTGTTTCTTTCAGTAGCACCATATGGTTCTGATGCTCCTTCATAATTATCCTCCATAAACCAGAAAAATGCACAAATTATCCAACTGAATTCAGCACCAGATCTCTCAGTGCTGATGTATCATGGGAAAAGTTTTTGTTCGAGATCACATGACCGCAAAACAACTTTTTTATCTCATTAGTGAGAAGAGTGTTTTTAATGAATAGGATTGTGTTTCTTTTTGATATTTAGTTAGTGGCCTCTGCTGGATCTAGGGGAGATCAGATGTCACCTTGAAGAAAAAGAATCTGTAACTTTATATTTGGTTCAGATAAACTGGTATTATTATTTAAAAGAATTAATAATAATAATAATAATAATAACAAGAATAATAATAATAATAATAATAATAAAATAACAATAATAATAATAATTATTATTATTATAATAAAAAGAATTTTTTTTTAAATAATAACAGTTTATTGATTGTTAATTATTTGATAGTGTTACCACGTAGTAAATGCAAAACATGATCTTTTGTGGGTGTTAAAATTCATCTGATTTAATTAGGATTAATAAAAAAATTTGATATTATAAAAAGCTATAAAGAGAAAATGGGATTTAAGAGCATTTTTGGGGAATTTCAAGGTTTCAAAATCTTTAATAAATTATTTATGTATTGATTTAGTTGTTTGTTTGTTCCAAAATTATTTCAAAAGTTAATTATACTAAGCTATAAATAATTTTCAAAATACATAATAATAGAAAAACAGGTATTAATTATGAATTATTTTTTAAAATCTGGTCAAAAATTTATTGATGGCATCTGAATATCTGAACAATTAGTATCAACATTTTGAAATGAGTTCATTTATTAACTCAGGACTGGCGTATTATTCTGTTACTTTTGAGGTCTATCCAAAAGAATTTGAGAAAATAATATACCTGGAACCATGTGTATGACATACAATAAACCCTACTATAGTAACCACCTCTATATAAATTCCACCTGTTCATAAAGACCAGTTTTAAGGTTTCCCTTGTTTCATTTTTTAACCAAAAAGAACCTCAATATAAATACATGTACTACCTGTCTATAAAATCTATATAGGAGGTCTTTATTGTACTCAAGAAAAGGCTTTGTAGAAGTCTGGGTAGCTTAGTGGTAGAAGACATGACTATAATGTTGATGGTCCCAAATACAACACTTTGTCTTATTTCCTTGTGTTACAAATGTATAGAGTATTCTTAATCAAGCACTGTTGATAGAATGTTTGCTTAATGGAGCATGTTCTTGACAACAGCAAACATAACCAAGCACAAACTCCATTACTTGTTAATGATAGTAACAGCCAAATAATACAAGAAAAGACAGACACATATTAAAACCACTGATTACAAAATTTCTGACTTTGGATGGACACTGGAGTAAATATTCTGTGGTAATAGTACTACTGGACGTCCCCAAACCATCCCACTTATTTTAAAACCAGATGTTCACTTAAATGATGGTTTGGTATGGGGAGAAAATCATCACTAGAAATCTGTTTCAATCACTTTCTTATTTTTAATATTTATAAAACAGATATTATCTGAGTATGGAATAAGAAATTATGTAATTTTGTTCAATACAATGTATATGGTAAGGTCCTTACAGTGGCCAAGCAGTCATCACAGTGCCTCTGACAGTCTAGATCCTAGTTTAAGAACATTTGTCATCTTGTTTACAGAAGATAAGCAGTTTTATTTAGGCATTCTGGTTTCTTCCATCATCTTCTTTGTTATCTTGTTTGTAGGAGGCCAATGATTTTCTTTGGTAACTCTGATTTTCTCTACCATCTAAGATGTGACTGCCTCAATTTAAGTGGAAGAATCTTGACTGGGAACAAAACACCATTATTCCTCTCCACCATCCCAGAACTGACTGCTTCAATATAAGTGAAAAAGTTTTACGCTAGAGTAAAACACCATTACTACACTGCACTTCACTCAATACATGATTTGAAAATTTAAAAAAATAGTTGAATTGGAGGAAGCCTTAAATTTGACAAAAGTACAATAGGCTACTTTCAACAAATGTCAGATATTTATAAAAATGTAAAAATTTCATTGACACGATTGAGAGACAAACAAAGGTTAAAATAGCAATTTAGTAAATGTGAGATGAACACACTGGTTGATTCTGCTAAAATTGTTATTTAGACAAAGGAAGTCGTATAACTTATGACTAAGTCTGTCATATTTGTGATTTGACGGTCTTCTGATTCGTTATTACACAGATGTATTATGGGATTGAAGTGTCATCCAGAGATTAAACCAATCAAATGAAACCTTTGAAACATGACAATTATAATCTTTTTCTTGCGATTATTTCTCGGTGATTTTTTTTACACGTGTGATGACAGAAATAAAACAATGTTTATATAGACTGGCTTGACACATAATGGATTCTAACCAGTATTTTGGTTTATTTGTCTAAAATAGGCAAAATATGGTGGTCATACTTCATTAATAATAAATATGGTTTTTGAAAAATCAAACATTTTGGTAAAAAATCATTCATATTAGGTTTTGAAAAATCAAACATGGTGGTTAAAATTAATTCAAATTGATTTGATTTAGAAAAATCAAACATTTTAGTCAAAAAATTATTTGTATATATTAAGTTAAAAAAACCAAGACATGGTGATCAAAATTCATTCAATTGAATTTGATTTTAAAAATACAGATTATAGAGGTCAAACTTTTTTCAAACAAAGGTTTTGAAAATACACAATATGGTGGTCGACCATCATTGAAATAAATTTGGTTTTTAAAATAAACAAACAAAAATGAAGGTCAAACAGTATCATTTGAAGTAGGTTTTGAAAAAAAACATGGTGGTAAAAAATCTTACAAATTAATTGGATTTTGGAAATAAACAAGTACTGGTAGCCAAAAGTGTCTTTCAATAAATTTGGTTTTTAATATGAATAAAAATCATGGTGCTCAAATATTATTCCAACAGTTTGGTTTGAAACAAATAGCATGGTGGCCAAACATCATTGTCTTTGATATATACTTTACCAAACATATAAGAGATGATTATTTTTTCTGAATTTCTGTTTTTTGAATTTGTACCAAATGAAGTTTGTCAACACAATAAAAAATTCCTATTGGCTTCTTTTTTTCTATCAGAATAAATCTCACTAGTGAAAACTTTCCCTAGAGACATCAGTACCGTAACTACTTATGAGGCAACCGAGGCAACTATCTCGGTAAAAATTTAACCAAGTACTTTTTCGCACAGAAGTGATGTTTTGAGAGAGAGAGCGAGAGAGAGAGAGAAAGAGAAAAGATTGAGAGAGAGAGATCCGATGGTCATCATTATTTTCCAGGATGTAAATTGGATTGCAATCTTCAATTCTTGCCTCGGTTTATTAAAGGGTCTAGTAACGGTACTGAACTTTTGGGATTTTGGCAGAGTGGTTCAGGATCACAGTGCTTTTCACATTCTAGGCTCTAATCCTTAAGTTGGGCAGATCCTAGTATGAGGATCACTTGCCAAATGCCCGTGGTTTTCTCCAGTTCCATCCATCATCCCAGAAATCACTCAGAAGACACCATTATGTTCTTCAAAATGCACTTACAAATTATGTTTAAAGGGAAATTACTCAAACAAATTTTCATGTTTATTTTGAAGATGTGAATAAAGTCAACATTTGCTGTTTTCGTAAGATTCATTAAGACATCTAAATTATTTTATTTTTGATTGCAATTCTGAGTTGAATTGAAAGCTATGCAGGTATGTCTTGTTACTTGTGAGATACACTTAAATGTGAATTAAAGCTTTCACAGTGACTGCAATTGTCAGCAAAGGTTGTAAGGTTTTTGGACTTTTATTACAGATCACTATGACAAGCGAGACCATGTCAAAGTTTCTCAAGACAACAGGTCAAATTACTTCCTTTGTCCAAATTGGGATCTAAAGATTTATAATTTTGTTTTGTAAAATACATGTATATATTACTTTTTACAGGCATGGAGATGAAGGCTGAGTTATATAGAGATTTTTATTTTGACCGTTACCATAGAGACGGACCACACCCTACATATCAGAGACGTGGTTCATTACAGTTGTGGCAGTTTCTGGTGGCATTACTAGATGATCCGTCTAATGCAGCCTTTATAGCCTGGACAGGGAGAGGTCTAGAGTTCAAACTCATTGAACCCGAAGAGGTACGGTAGATAAACAAATTAAATGCTGTCACTCCTGTTTTGGTACTGTTACTAAAACCCAATTCGAGAAATTTACAAATTTAATGCCCTTCTTAGTAAGAAATAAATGACAAATATAGTGTTATAAAATAATGAAGTACAACTTTATTTAACTTGAATACCAAAATTTTAAAGTTTTTTTTTTTTTTTTTTGCATCAGTAATTTTATTCACAACAAAACTGAGGTTGAACCCACAGCAATAGGACAACCCAGGTTTTGAAGGCTAACAATTTATCCACTTTGTCACTGTGAGCACAAGAGGTCCTCTAAGAGGCGTGCTTACCTAACCGCTTGTAAACAACTTATATAATGAAGACTTTATAACATCTTAGGATCTTCCCAAGAAATTATTTTAGAAATTTCACCTGTTGATAGCATGTAAAACTAATGTTTTTATTGTGTTCTTTATTTATTTCAGGTCGCACGCAGATGGGGCTTACAAAAGAATCGACCAGCAATGAATTACGACAAACTGAGTCGATCTCTTCGTTATTATTACGAGAAAGGTATAATGCAGAAGGTTGCCGGTGAACGTTATGTGTATAAGTTTGTATGTGATCCTGAAGCTCTGTTTTCGATGGCGTTTCCAGATAATCATCGTCCAATTCTGAAAACAGATTGTACGCGAGATGTCGACTGTTTTAGAGACACTAATCAGACAATTGAAAATCAGACTGTTCCATTGACGGTTGGAGGTCACATGACTCCAAGTCCTGTCAATCCAGGTCATTTTACACCAGGTCACATGTCATCTGTGCATAATTTGAATATGATATCGCCTTCACACACGACGCACATGCAATCTGCAGAACAACATCGATTTCAGTACATGCAAGAAATGCATAGAGTGTACAGTACTGGACAGTACATGGACAATTGTGTTTACTGATTAACCTTCTCTCCCTATAAATAATGGTTGGGTCCAAGAATGTACCATAAAATTAAGGGGTGGAAGAGATAGAGTGTACATTACAGGACAATACATGGATAACTGTGTTTACTGATGAACCTTCTCTCCCTAGTTAAAAAATGGTTGGGTCCAAGAATATACCATAATAAAATCAAGGGGTGAAAGATATAGACATGTCACAATGACGACTGTTATAGAATCCTTAAGCACTTTTAAAATGGTCAAAACCATTGGAAGAGAATAGCTGTACTCTATCACATCAAGGAACTTCAAGGAACTATTAGAATGATTCAAAAGCTACTGGAAACGGGATGTGTCAGATACTTGGAGATGGCAGCGTTATCGTAGTGTCATAAAAATGTATCTTTGTTCATTACCGGTTGTATGTATAGATTGTGATCAAGTTTTGATATACCATAGTTATATCATATTCTAAATATTTTGTTTTTGAAATTAAATATATTTCAAAAGTATTTGTAGCTATTTCTTATTCAAAGGAAAGTAATGAATTTGAACCATATTTTTTTTAATTGAATATAGCTATTCCATATTTAGAAGTGAACTGTATTTTATGGAATTAAAAATAGCTATTTGATATTCAAAGGGAGATAATTCAAGTGATATGTATTTGTCAATGGAATGTAGCTAAGCTATTCCATTTTCAAAGTTGAATGAGAAGCATTTGGTGCGGAACAATAACAGAACCGGATCATTTAATTACCAAGGTAATCAACTACATTTTAGCGGCAAAAGACTGTTTCTACAGACATGTTTACTTAATGACATCATAATTTCTAGTAGTAGTTTTTCAGGAAACATAAGCTGAACTCCATGGCAACTAAATGATCTGGTTCTGAGATTGATTCATGCATGCCATATGTCCCTCATTGTATTTTTTATTTTTTTGAATTGAATATAGCTATTTAATATTCAAAGGGAAATAGTTTTAACAAAAGACAAAATTAAAAAAAAAAAGAAAGTACTGTTATATGATCATGTGATGATTTAGTGCTATACAATTTATATGTAGATATTTTTAACAAAGATTGATATTATTTATTTTTGTTTAACTTGCCACCAGAAAGCAGGTGGTATGTGCAGGAAATAAGTGACGCCTACACAATAATTTTTTTCTTTACCAGTGTTTGTGACAAAATACAGTAAAACCTCGTTATAATGCCCCTCGATAACTTTGCCACCTCGCTTATCGCCACACTTTTTTGAAGTCCCAAAATCCATTTTATTTATGTTTTTCTTTATGAGCTTCCCTCAATTTATCGCCAAACCCCTTTATAATGCCAAAATATGACTGAACAAATGGTGGTGATGAATCGAGGTTTTACTGTTAAAAAATAATACAACATATTTTAATATTTTGATAACACAAAAGTATTTTTCCAACTTATCTGTCACAATAATTACTGTAAACCAGTTTTTATTTGCGTGCGATTAACTTTCGTGTGTTTGCAAAGACAAAATAATCCCAAAAGTTAATCATCGCGAAATTTGTTAATGAAAATGGTTTTATTTATACCAAATATTCAGCTAAAGACCATATCGCAAATGTTTATAGTCGCGAAATGGTTTTGGTAAGACAATCACAAAAAATTAATATCCGCAAATAAAAGTTGGTATACAGTATAGCATTTGTATCAAGCCTGGTTCTAAATGTTAGAGTTTAATTATTTGGTATTAAATGATTTTATTTCCAATTTTTTTCTGCAAAAATGCATGCTGTGATTAAAACAAAATAAAACAAGCAACGTAAGTATACAAGTCAATGCTGTTGTGTGCTAATTTTGAATGTCTTGCCATATTTTTACCTACAAAAAGTAAAATTTGACATCATTTTAGAAATAGTAGAATTGATACTTAATGGAAAAAAAAATTACAAGTCAAAGCTGTTAAAATTTTGTGCTACTGGTAATTTTTAACGTCTTAAGAAATTCAAATTTGCCATAGTTCCAGAATTGGCAGCAATTTTATATTTTAGATATATTATTTTGTGATTATTGATAATTTTTCAAGATATGTCCAAAATCTGCAGTACTTTGTTTTTTCATGAAATTCCCATTTCCAGTTTTACCAAATAATTCTGCAATATACCACAATACGATTTTTGGCGTATCATTGCTATCCTGTAGTGTTATAATTTAAGGATCTGATTATGTTAGTGATATATATATTTATTGTAAAGTATTTTATGTAAGATTATCAGTAGAATGGCTTCATACTTATTTATGCAGATTTTGTCATTGTATTCTGTATCATGTTAATTTTATTTAAGTGTAAATCTAAATTTTTCAATAATTTATTTTTTGGTAATAATTATATATACAGTCAAACCTGTCTATAAAGGCCACCCAAGGGAACAAGTAAAAGTGGCCTTTATGGACAGGTGGCCTTTATATACAGGTTCAAATAATATGAATAAAGAACCATTGGGATACAATTCTACTGGCCTTTATGAGCAGGTGGCCCTTGTATAGAGGTGGCCTTTAAGGCAGGTTCGACTGTATACATATACCGGTAGTACTGTCTGTTTCACAGTGTTTATGACAACAAATTTTGTAAATTTGTAAATTTAATTTTAGTATTGAATATCATTTTTACAGTTACTTTCTGATTTAAGAAATCAGTGATATTTTTAAGTACCAGTAGTACTGTCTGTATTAAAGCGTTTGTGACAGCAAATTTAGCAAATTATATATTTTAATTTTCGTATTCATTTTAATTTTTCACAGTTTAACTTTTCAAAATATATTTTTCGGTAATAATTGTATGTGCCGTGTTGTTTGTGACAGCAAATTTTGGAAGTTGTATGTTAATGTTTACAGTTAAATTGTTCAAAATTTATCTTTCGGTAATAATCTGCAACCATTTCTGATTTCACAATGCTACGTACAATGTATTGAACATGTTGAAATGCTACAGAAATATGTAATATTGATGAAGCAACCAATTCTGATAATACAGTAATTGGGAAAAGAACTTTTTTCCACATTTTCAGCATTTCAACCAAACGAGCTGGTCCTTGGTCATTTGAGTCTTCATCCTGTTTTTTTACAATATTTTTTTAGCAAAATTCACTGTCACAAACACAGTGGCACTCACAGTAATTTATTTAATGATTTTTATTTAATCTTTGATATACCCAGTACATATATTACCAAAATGTGTCATCACAAAGACAGTAATACATTATATAATTTTATTTTCTTGTAAACAAAATTTGCTGTCACAAGCACAGTGACACAAACAGTAATTTGTTTCATAATTTAATTTGCATATCATTTTAATGTAGTTTATTTGCTATAATTTATTTTTTGTTTGATTTCTAACAATTATTTACATATCATTTGCATAAAATTTGCAATATGAAGTTTATTTTGAATTTTTTATTATTCATTTGCATATCTTATATGCCATGGATAATTAATTTATTTTGAATTGTTAAATGATTTGCATATCATTAGGATATTATTTGCATTTTAACTCGGTGAAGGATTATAAGATATTAACATATCCTTTAGGTTTGATGTGTTTTGAATCAAGGGACCAGACCTAAACAAATATAATTGCTTTTCTTAATTAATTAATGATAAATGATATAATAATTATTACAATACTGTAAATCAGAAAATTTTCCTGTTTGTTTCATTTTTGCCTAAATTTGCCATGGGAAAAAGACATGAAAATATATCTTTTGCGAGCATGTGTTACGCTTGTATTTGCACTTACTGTTATCAAATGATGCAAAAATAAAAATTCAGAAAATCTTGACAGAACTCGCCAAGTGCTCAGGAACTGCAATCCACAAGCCGACGTGTAAGATTGTGAGGTAAGCATCCACAAGCTAAGCAGTGAGGAGTCAGCACATCAGTGCACATACTAAGGTGAGTTAGTCATTCAGTGGCATTGTCAGCAATCCCCATGTTGGTGAGTTATGCAGTGTGAGAGGCACTGTCGGCAAACTCATTGTCGCCAAACTGGAAGCTGATGAGTTTAACAGTGAGAAGTATTGTGTACAATCCATCAGCTGTCAAGTTGCACAGCATTCTGATCCTTAACGGGTGAGCTAGATCACTCTTTTACTTAGACTACTTTTTGTAAAGCATGTCTGGTGCTTTCTAAGGTTGTGGATCAAACCTGGGCTAGGTATATATATATATCGACTGATATATTATTGTATGTCAATGTCATAAACATGGCAGATAACTTATTATTGATTATTGATTTATCAGTGAATTCATATCATTTAATATTTTATAGGATTTGATTGGTCATTTAAGTTGTGCCATGGATTTTGATTGGTCATTTAATATGTACAATAAATTATGATGCTCATTTATCAAGTACAAGGGATGTGATTAGTCTTTTTGATCAGTTTGATAAAAAAAATACATTGTCAAGCAATTTTGATTGGCAAAGAAATGACAAAACATTTGAATGGTCAGTCAAGGAGTTTGTATGACCGATTTATCATGTCTAAAGAATTTGATTGGTAATTTATTATGTTATAATGGATTTGATTGGCCATTAGAAATGTTACAAAGGTTTTGATTTGTCATTATCACATGGGTGAATTAAATTGAAATATTTGTGACTTATAAATTGTATAATTAGTATATATAAATATAAATTATTTAAAATATGAACTTATTGTTGTTGACAGGGTAATTATATAATAATAAACAAACATATATCAATACAATTGTATATTATTGAGTGAAAATAATTCAAATAAATAAAAATTGTTCATTTCTGTTTTTTCAAACGTTGATTGTTTTGTAGAGAGACAGATAGATATCCTCACAGGGCTGTCAATATTTCTTTTGGGTACTTTGTCCAGGTTCCTTGGAATTGGGTAAATAAATTTCCATTTCATGCAATTGTGGGAAAAAATTAACATAATGGAAAATATGTAGTAAAAATGTAAAATAATTTTAATTTTATACTTAGTTTATTGAAATTCCTGAAAATCATTAAAGTAATTCATGAGGCTATAGGTTCTGAACCTTGGCAATGGGGACCTTTTTGGTGCCAAATTAAGCAGCTTGGCAGTCCCGGGAGAATGATAATTTGCATCTGTATACTTATAGTTAATGTTATACACATAAGCTAACTGTTATTTTATGTCCCAACCAAGATTTTTTCACTTACCAGTATCACTGTGGTCAGTTAAAAAATGATAAAGGAAATCAAAGTGCCCAGTGAAAACCTGACATCAGCCTTCAGTAATTAACTGATCAACTTTCTAATCAAAAACCAATTTACCAATGCATATCTAAATGACAATCTCAAAGCAAAGTAACAAACTTTGAAACTGACAAATTAGGTTGAACAAGTGAACTTTCATCTGGTAAATGAGGCTGGATGCTCCAGAAGGTTAAGCAGTGCTACCTACACTCGCCACATGTGTAATCAAAATTGAGAGTGTAAGGAACATGGAGCTATGGGACATTTAATATATTCAAAGTTATCCTTCATGTAAAGATTTCTTACTTATCAACAATAGTGTGATGACAGCCATAAAACTTTGTGGAACATATACACCAAATAATGTTAGAATCTGCTGGGTTAGCTTTAAAACTTTAGCAGTGAGAGGATACATAAACTTTGAGAGGAATTTAGAAAGAAAAATTAGGACTTATTTTACAGCTAAAACCTGTAAATCACATATAAGGCATTTCTTGCACTCTTGTTCAAAATTATCACCGATTGGAGATTGCAGTATCTATCACACAGGCAGTTCTTAGGACAAAGTAGTGTCAGGGACGTCATTACACGGCACAATTCAGACAGAGTTTTTATTCTTTTTGCGTGTAATTCAAGCATGCTGTCCTTTTGTCAGAACATTGTGGGCGTGGCCAGCGATACGCCAATTGCCTGACAAGGTCATTGGTTTTATCAAGGCATATCAGTTTCCTCATCATCCCAGAATGGACCATCTCCATATAACTCACAGAATGTTGACATCCCAGAGTTGAGAAATGGTGTTTTAACATCCCAGTCAAGAATAGTTCACCTATATTGAGAGGTTGCCAGCTAAAGGTGAAGGTGCAGAAATTTTGCCTGTGCATTATGCTGATGGCATTATACAGCAGAGTTTTTTATCATGCCAAGCCTACGCAACACAGTTCCTCATTTATTTTAAGTTCCCATCTGAAAGAACTGTTACTTTCATTTCGTAATGCTGGCAAAAAGAGTCTCTACCCATTTTCAAGTCTTTGGTCAGACCTGGTCAGGGTTCAAACCCATGACCTCCCACTTACAGATGGTTGGTTGGTTGGTTGAATGTTGCTTTACATCACATCAGCAGTTATTCAGCTATTCCCGACGAGAACTATTTTATTAGTTTCTATGGATTAATCTATGAATAAGTTCGTGTATGCATGTGAAGTGAGTGTGTTGTATGGTCTGCCTTGTACTAGCACACACTCAGGGCGACTTTAAGGTGCTAGCTCACCGAGTCAGTACATCGCAGACAAGTGCATTACTCCCCAAGTCACATTATACGGTTACCAGATGAACCAGTAAAGGCCAAAATTCACTTTCCTACATGTGGTCCGAGCAGGACTCACAGCAGTGAGAGACCCTGGATTTATAGACTGGCGTCTTATTCATTAGGCCACCTTGGCCTCCCCTCCCACTTACCAATTGAGAATCCTACCAACTGAGCTACCGCAGTAGTTGTTGACATCCCAGAACTGACTGCTTAGATATAAATGAAAGAATCTTGCCTAAAACCACCTTACTGGACCCACTCCACTCTTTTTTCTAATACTAAGTCCTGAGTTTGAACCCTGGGCGGGGTCTGACCAAGACTTGAAAATAGTTACCGTAGTAACTGTTCTTTTTCCAAGCACTCAACATTTAGAAATGAAAGTCATGGGGTCCTTTGAAACAGACCTTAAAAACTAATGCCCAGTTTCACTGCAGCCATTGAACATTAAAAAACCCTCCCTACACATTGCACTAAGTGGACCGCAAAGACAAAAATTTCTATCACTTCACCTATATCTGGTGATGTCTTGATATAAGTGAAATATTCTTGACTTGGACATAAAACCCCAATAAAATTATCAATCAATGATACTAGGTTAATTTTTTTTGCATTCTAGTACCAAATGTCTTTGAAATAAATCATTTTAATTTTTGTTTGAAACTTTGAAAATAAACACAGAAAAAATTATAAATATAATAATTTTATTTCTTATACATACATAATATACTTGAACCCTGATATAAAATAATTTGACACAACTAAAATTTGACGGTAAATTATAATAAAATCAACAAATAATAATGTAACTATAACAAATATCTATGTAATGCTGTTGTTATCAAAATTAAAATTCTAAAACATTCAATGTCTATAAAGAGAAAACAAAGTACTGAAAGTACTGAAAACATTTTACTTGCCAGAAAAGATGAACAACATTGACAATTTTCTCTCACCTGTAATGACAGACAACATGTCACACAACTGTAAATACAGGCAACATTGCTGATTAGTGACTTGCCCATAATGGTGGACAACATTGATGATATATCATTCACTTGTAAAGATGGGCAAGGTTGCTGATTTGTGACTTGCTTATAATGGCGAGTAATATTGCTGATTTGTCATCACGTTATTATGGGCAATATTGCTGATCTGTGACTTGCCTATAATGGTGGGCATCATTGCTGATTTGTCACTTACATGTAATTATGGCCAACATTGCTGATTTGTGACTTGCCCATAATAGTGTGCAACATTGCTGATTTGTGAACTGCCCATGATGGCAGGCAACATTGCTGATTTGTGACTTGCCCATAATGGTGAGCAACATTGCTGATTTGTGACTTGCCCATTATGGTGGGCAACACTGCTGATTTTTTACTTGCCCATTATGGCGGGCAACATTGCTGATTTGCGACTTGCCCATAATGGGTGGTAAAATTGCTTATCAATGACTTGCCTATAATGTTGTGCAACATTGCTAATTTGCCACTTACCCATAATGGTAAGCAACATTGCTGATTTGACACTTGCATGTAATTATAGGCAACACTGTTGATATGTGACTGGCCTGTAATGATGGGCAATGCCAAAAACAAATCTTAATTGCACCAGCCCATACAGGTTTCTGAACAAATATCATTTAAATTTACTCTGTAGTTAGACAAAAATACATGTAGGTGTGAACAGCACACACACAGACACAAAGTCACAAACATATACTGTGCTATGACCTTTATGCAGGTGAGGACTTGACCAATTACCATTATGTGGGAAGTAATGGGATGAGATCTTCTGTAATTTATAAAGACATGTTAATTACCTAAAAATATTTAACAAAACACCCTAACATTTGTCTATAAAAAATATCACTGGGCACCAATAGTTACCCACCAGTGAGGCTAATGTCCAGAGTTTGAACAGCTTAAATGATAGAACTAAAATAAAACCAACCAATCACCTTTGTGCGATTAAAAAACAAAATTAATGTTTTATATTTACAAAAAAAATATTATAAACATCACTCTTGTATAATGATATAATTATACAGTCAAACCTGTCTATAAAGGCCACCCAAGAGCACCAGTAAAAATGGGACTTTATGGGTAAGTGACACTTACTGTAAACGTATTTAATTTCGTGTGTATTTATTTTCGAGATATATTAAATTTAGACATATCTGCGTAGTTTAATTTTCATGTTTTTTTAACACATTGAGCATAATAAAATTTTCGTGCAAAGCAATCGGCCGAGAAATAAGCAAAAATTAGTACACTGCAAAAATAAATACATTTATAGTATACATAGGTACAAATAATAGGAATAAAGTGCAATTGGGATAAAAAATTCCTGGTGTTTCAAAGCAGGTGGCTTTTTAGGCAGGTTTAACTATAAAGATGTCAGTGTAATACATTTGTAATACTAGTACAATATGTTATGTACCGGGTGTATAAATATTTTCCATATAAATTTCAGTTATACAAAATACAATATTGTGACAATAAAAATACTGGTACAAAATGATAAGGCACACACTTATATCACATATATATATATCCACAGATTCATGGGCAGACATGGCTGAGTGGTACTGCCACTGACTTCGATGTCAAGGTTTGGGGGTTTAAACCTCACTCAGGACTTGGAAAATGATTATCTTCATCTCCTGTCCATACTAGATCTGTAAAAAACTCATTACTCAGTAGTCTTTCAGATGAGACTCAAAACCGAGGTCCCATGTCTCAGTGCACGCTAAAGACACCTCTGTAGAGTTCGTAAAAGAGTAGGTCACCTGTGGCCACTACAGAGGACGTTTACAACTAGATTGAAACAAACTGAGCAACATAAACCAAAACTGAACTCTTGCATTGCTTATGCCTGTACTAGTATTTACATTTACATCTATATAAACCTTTTTTCTAACACTGGCATTATTTTTCAATGAACTGTTAAAGGATAAATATTTTGATAATAACTCCACATATACATGTAGTTCAAATTTATATTTATATTCAACATCTGTTTAATTTGGTATTCTTTAAAAATCCATCAATTAAGACAAAACAAAACACACTCACATGATTGTAAATATAAGGATTAATGCTGGTTTTTATAGTTCATACCTTGATGAACAATTAAATAACACACATCAATTCTTAACCCTCTTGCTGCCAAACGAACATATGTGTCCTCTACCAGCAACATGATTGTAAATATAAGGATTGATGCTGGTTTTTATAGTTCATACCTTGATGAATAATTAAATAACACAAATCAATTCTTAACCCTCTTGCTGCCACACAGACATATGTATCCTCTACCCTCAGCCTGCCATACGGACACATATGTCCTCTCATCGAAATTGACAACTCTTAGATAAAAGACGAAAATATACTTGTAATCTTTTTGTATACCGGTAATAAAAAAATGCAAAATGTTGACTATTGAGATTATAATCTACAAATAACTAATGATGTCATATGATTACAAATGCGTCTGATGTTGTCATATCATTTCGCATTGTGAACTTCAATTTGGTACTGCCAACGTTGCGCTGAAAATTAATTTGGCAGCAAGAGGGTTAAGTAAATAACAATTCCACAGCGTTATAGGTCTTGTCTAGCTCTCAAACAAACCTTAATCACAAATAGTTATAATCAATATTCTTATGCAATTAGATTTGTTGTCTAGTTCCAAAAATTACTATGAAGTTGTGTGCATGTATTTAAAAAAATACATGGAATTATAGGTCTCCCAAAATAATAAAAGACTTGTTTTTATACCAATTTCAATAATGTTCACATTTGATATGCAGAAAATTTGTGTCAGAAAAGTAAAAACAACTTAATTGTTGCCCTATTGGTAACAGTAGCCAGGAAAAAAAACAAAATTTTCACACAACACATTAAACACTGCAGGCAAAGTACAATCAACACTTACAAGAGAATTTGTAATATGTGGTATCCATGGCAACCAAAGATGGCTGCCCAACCAAAAATTAATGCTGCCTAATTTCACCATGAAGATTTAATATTTCAAATACTGGTAATTATTCTACAGACAAAACTAAAACGTGTATATAATCAAAGACAAACTTCAATGTTTTGATTATCAAAATTAATTCATAAGTATAAAATTCAAATTCAAACTTATGTGAATATCTATTTAGAAACTAAACTGAGCATGAAGTATTTACTATTTTACAAATATGCCATAACTCTACCATACAATTGTACTTAAATTTGTATATAAAGTTGATTAGTACAAAATTCAAACCTAAACTTATGTGAATATGATATAAATGATATATAGAAATTAAATTGAGCCATTAATAATATTAATAATAATAATAATAATAATAAAATATACTTCTCGAGACATATTAAACTGTATATATTTGTTATTTAAAAAATTGTGAGGAGCAAAATGTAGGTTAATTGCACATCTAGTTCACCAAAAACAAATATCTGTTTATCAAAAACAAAAACCTTTAAACTATGCAAAATCCATTCTATTCTTTTTTCACAATGCACCAAACAAATATTCAGATTCAGTGCTAATAATGGGACTCACAGCTGTGATACCCCATAAGCTTTGTGAAGAACACTTATTTTCCAACGGATATGGAACTGTGTAAGATGACATTTTCCCATGAAAACAATGTTATTCAGGGGATGTTTGATGTTAATGTGTTCCAAAAAGTTCCACACAAACGTTAAAAGGTATTGCTCACATGGTACATCAGTGAACCCAATTACTGCACAACAATTTTTATTCATAGCTGTTAACTTTTTGTGTAGGACTGAATACCAAAAATTGTTTAGTGTAATCACATAGATTCTATTCATTGACAAATACAGTGCCAAACCACCAGAGCAGCCACTAGTATGACAACCTAGACGTCATAAACATCATACACCATCTGGTACAATGGAAAATAAACTAAACTTCTTAACCAAAAAAAATAAATAAATAGATCTCTGGATTATTGCAATGTTTACAATAAATGTATGTACATGTATATCTAGTTCTACAATATCATGTGTAATCTAGTAGAGGTCGTCAACAATCTGATGTCAACCGAGGTATCCCAGGCCATGTCTTTAATTTTCCGACACTGGCCGCCATCAGGGTATCAAAGCAACATCACGGCAACTAATGACATTCTAGTGTCAGTGATGTCATTACATAACACAATTCAGACAGAGTTTTCATTCTTTTTGCATGTTTTGTGTTTAATTCAAGCATGTCAGGCCTTTGTCGGAACATTGTGGGTGTGGACGTCGATCCATCAATTAATTAATGTATACAGTGAGTCTATTCTTAAATTAATATACATGTATGTTGTATTATTATATAAACCTCTGGGCCAGGTTCTATGCTGGCGGACTAAGCATCTCCAAGGATATAATAAACTCAGTACACTATTTTGTATTGTCAGAATATACAACTGTCTAAATTTGACACTAGTTAAAATCTAAAAATCCTCATAAACTAAGGTAACATTGGTTTAATACTTGTATGTGCTAGGGTGGTTATAAATAATGCATAGGTTGGGGTGATTATATACAAACACAACATGCTATTTATACAGTTTAAGTGGTCTAGACCTATCTATGTTTGAAAAAACACTCTGCCATCAGATCTTGGACAACCTATACCCATCTAGGCAACTAAACTTAACAAAGGTCAACTGGCCAAAGTCATTGAAAGAGATTATCTCCCTTTAGACCTTAAGTAAACATTTTAAGTGAAACAAACCTGGAATTAGAATAAACAGGTTCAGAATGTCATTTTGAGTTTCCATAATAAGTAGGCATATTATACAATATTTGACTTGATGAGGTAGACATAAAGATTTATCAACCTCAGAAATATTATATTCACCAACATGACCAAGGCCGTAGGTAAATTTCTAAAATTGGGATAGTAATTTTTGTAAAATATAGCAGCATTACTATGGTTCCGAGGTACATAATTAAAGCTATGTACATTTCTCCTGAAAATTTTAATCAGACCTATTAAATAGGTCTCAAATATTACCGGTCTCCATTGGGACAAAAAGGGAGGTAATAAACATCCTCCTCTCGAGTACATAATACCTAACATATACATGATATAATCACCTTATAAAAATCACAGATATATAAAATATTTATTCATAATCAATACTGATAATTCACAACAAGGCATAATTTTATTTTTGATTTTTTAACACATTTTACAAAAATTTTAGGTCATCATTTTTACACTAATACATACTCAGGAACATGTTTAAAAAATTGATTAGTGAACAATATTGATAATAGTGCGGATCAGGGCACATTGATCTTTGACAGGGTATGTGGGACTGTGTAACCTACAAAACCCTATATAACGTTTTTGTCATCTTTCAAAACTGTACTTGCTTCTTTTTTAAATTCAATTTCGTATTCTGTATGACTTTGGTATGTTGTCACCATGTTTGTTATAGGTAACTAGACTACCGGGTTATATGAGTTACTTCCCTTTTACCATTGAATATCTTGTGTATTTATGTAACTCAACAGATTTCTGAACATAGTTCTATGCACTCTAACAAGTAACCAATCACTATGCAAGAAATTTCTTTGAAGGGTGACAATAATTAATATCACAAATTTATAAAGATAACTACCTAATTATAACATTTAATTTTTTTCAAAATAATCACTAACTATTTTTATACTAGAGCTGTCATTGATAAAAGAATTTGAATGTCGATATATCAAGTTAAAAATATATCTATATATTGAAATATCGGAAACAAGATTAAAATAGTTTAATTTTTGTTGAATCTTTTATAGACATTATTTTTCACCAATAATTGACATGTCTGGTGTCTGGTGATGTTAAATGTTTCTAATATTATATGCACTCTGTTTTGTATGTTAGCTGGTTTTGGTATACCTTAAAATGATGAGTTGTAATTATAATACATTTACAACCATTTTAATCTATGTGCCATTGACTACTCCAACTTTAGCCATGAACTGGCAGCCATTTTTACGAATATCTATACTAAAAAAATGTACCGATATATCGTATCAATGTTTTTTATCGATGATATATCGATATTTCGATCTATCAATGACAGCCCTATTTCATACAGTGTCAATTCACTAGTCAAGAATAAAACTACCATGGTGAAAATGTCATGACAACACCATTCTTGCTGATTAACAATTAACATCAATACCAAGAGAATCTGCAAGTCTCATCTCAAATCACTGAGGTGAAAGTGTTCTCTACAACACTGTATAACAAGAAATATTCACAGATAGAAACCTGAGTGGTTTAACATTCAGAAATGTGTTTGCACACAATTACTGTCACTGCTGAAAAGCTGATAGGTAAGCCCATTTGTACTATTTTGTATGTGGAAAACTTAGCGGTGAGGTTGATAATTACATTGCGTCACTCTATAGTGGTAATGTGTTGTAAATGTGTACAAGTAATTTCCCATGTTCGACTCTGTATCTCGTGTATATTTTGATTTCATATAAATGGTTTAGTTCACATGTGATATCTTCGTTGTGTTTTTTATTGACATGGTGGCAGTGGTAGTGATCCAATCTAAACATTTGACACCTGACCAATCTTATTTCATTACTGGCACAGAATATTTCTCATTATAAAGTATCAAGTCAGAGAATAATAGAATCCGTGATCACTTCAAAGATGGGAATGAATTTCCTTGATATGAAGATGTCTAATTTATATTGTATTCGAGCATTGGCACATAGCACGTGCCTATTCTATTTTAGGATGGAAAAAACAATCCCAGACTAGGGTGGGATTGAAAATTCTTTTCGCTGGAAATGTGAATAGAACAAGATGAAAATGCCTGTGTGTAAAAAGACATTACAATTCATAACCTAAAATAATCAACTGTTATGTGGCAACATTTGACAGAGTTTATAATCATGTCCATTGTTCTTGTACAAAAATTACAAATTAGTGTTAGTCACCAGACAGAACTTAAAGATCCAATTTAGAATACACATTTTAGTCAACATTGTTCCAGGTAAAGTTTTATTGGTGCTTGATACTCACTGTAAATTTGGAAATTTTCATGTTCAGTTTTATTTTCTTTTAAATTCCAGAGAGTAGCCAATGCATGAAAACATTTTCTCTTAAATTCGCGAGAGTAGCCAATGCATGAAAATATTTTCTCTTAAATTTGGGAGAGTAGCCAATGCATAAAAATATTTTCTCTTAAATTCGCGAGAGTAGCCAATGCATGAAAATATTTTCTCTTAAATTCCCGAGAGTAGCCAATGCATGAAAACATTTTCTCTTAAATTCGTGAGAGTAGCCAATGCATGAAAATATTTTCTCTTAAATTTGGGAGAGTAGCCAATGCATAAAAATATTTTCTCTTAAATCCGTGAGAGTAGCCAATGCATGAAAATATTTTCTCTTAAATTCTTGAGAGTAGCCAATGCATGAAAATATTTTCTCTTAAATTTGTGAGAGAAGCCAATGCATAAAAAAAAGTACAATAAATATTGTTTAATAAGTAGTTTTGTTAAATTTTCAACTATATTCGCAAAAGTATCTATACACTAAATGAAAAGTATAGTTTCACATGAATTTGGAAAAGTAGAAAGGCAAAAAAATTCAAAGAAATTCAGTTTATGTGAATACAAGAATACAAAAAGAATTCAATTTATGTGAATACAAGAACACAAAATTAAAGTATCAGAAATATTGCTCTATTCTTTAAATGAAATCCACAAAAAAATTCAAAAATTCCGAAAAGTGATTCATTTTATATTTATCATGTATATATAAATTCATCGAGTTGCAAAGCACACAAAATGTCACAAGTCTTGTTCCATTTTATTTTCAACATGTTTAATGAACCCCATAAAAGTGGCTAAGCTCAAAAATAAAAGGATCTCAAAAGTGTATTGTTTTATTTTATACAAATTCACTCAATTGCAAGGTACAACAAGAGCACCGCCGAACGGAGCATTATATGCCCGTGTTATATTGATTGAGTAGTACTATTTACTGAGAAGTAAAAGTACAACTAGAATATATGTATGTAAAAATATATTACCAACTCCGTGTTCGGGCCATAACTCGTAACCCAAAAAAGTTGTAATTCAAATTTGCACGAGATATTACCATGATTAAGGTGTAACTGTATAACAAATTTCATTTAAATCCATGTTTGTATTGTCTACTGAATGGAATACAAACCACATGGTCATACATACAAAAATTTCTAAGTTAAAAAAGGGGCATAACTCCTCCAAAAATAATCTGAAAAAGTTGTAATTCGAACTTGCACCAGATATTAACATCGTAAATGTGTATACCAAATGTATAACAAATTTCATTTAAATCCATATTTGTATTGTCTACTGAATGGAATACAAACCACATGGTCAAACATACAAAAATTTCTAAGTTAAAAAAGGGGCATAACTCCTCCAAAAATAATCCGAAAAAGTTGTAATTCGAACTTGCACCAGATATTAACATCGTAAATGTGTATACCAAATTTCATTTGAATCCATAAATAGTTGTAGGCTCTAATGATCGGAAACCACATGGTCATACATACAAAAATTTCTAAGTTAAAAAAGGGGCATAACTCCTCCAAAAATAATCCGAAAAAGTTGTAATTCGAACTTGCACCAGATATTAACATCGTAAATGTGTATACCAAATTTCATTTAAATCTATAAATAGTTGTAGGCTCTAATGATCGGAAACCACATGGTCATACATACAAAAATTTCTAAGTTAAAAAAGGGGCATAACTCCTCCAAAAATAATCCGAAAAAGTTGTAATTCGAACTTGCACCAGATATTAACATCGTAAATGTGTATACCAAATTTCATTTGAATCCATAAATAGTTGTAGGCTCTAATGATCGGAAACCACATGGTCATACATACAAAAATTTCTAAGTTAAAAAAGGGGCATAACTCCTCCAAAAATAATCCGAAAAAGTTGTAATTCGAACTTGCACCAGATATTAACATCGTAAATGTGTATACCAAATTTCATTTGAATCCATAAATAGTGGTAGGCTCTAATGATCGGAAACCACATGGTCATACATACAAAAATTTCTAAGTTAAAAAAGGGGCATAACTCCTCCAAAAATAATCTGAAAAAGTTGTAATTCGAACTTGCACAAAGTATTACCATGGTAAAGCTGTATACCAAATTTCATTTGAATCCATAAATGTTTGTGGTCTCTATTGAACGGAATACAAATTGTTAACAGACGCCCGCCCGGACGGACAGCACCGTAACATAATACGTCCCGTCATATGACGGGCGTATAAAAAAGTATCCATTTTATTTTCAATGAAATTCACAAAAGAGGGTAAGTTAAAATAAAATATTTTTAAAAAGTGTTCCATTGTTTTGTTGCAAGGCACAAAAAATATCACAAGTATCATTCGATTTTATTTTTTACTTAAATTAACAAAAACGGCTAAGCACAAAAATAAAACAACTCCAATAAATTTCATATTAATTAATGAAAATCCATGTAATTAAATGTAATGCACAAAAAAAGTATCACAAATTTTAATTACTTGTAAAATCATAGGAATTTTTATTTGCAATGGCTGACATCACATGACATAGCAAAAATCACCAACTATGAACATTTTCCTCATTTACAGTATTAAAACAAAATTAACCAGATTGGCCATATCAAAACCCTGGAATGTATCAGCCATGGCGTTATGTCGTTACTATGACAACCATTACTTGGATACAATCTGTTTCTCGATAATTTTATGTCTCTCACATAAGTCTGTATAAACCTATATAAATAGAAACAGTAATTATATATGACGTTCCATAAGGAAAAAGAACCAGTGCGGTAGCTAAGTTGGTAGAGTGCTCGCTCCGTAAGTGGGAGGTCGTGGGTTCGAACCCCGGCTGAGTCTGACCCAAGACTTGAAAGTGGGTAGTGACTGTTCTTTCACCAAGCACTCGGCATTAGATAATGAAAGTCAGGGTTCTTTCGGATGGGAACTTAAAATAATCAAGGTCCCGTGTCACAGTGGGCTTGGCAGGCTAAAGAACCCTGCTGTATAATGCCATCAGCGCAACGCACAGGCAAAATTTCTGCACCTTCGCCTATAGCTGGTGACGTCTTGATATAAGTGAAATATTCTTGACTGGGACGTTAAACACCATTACTCAACTCAACTCCGTAAGCAAAAAGTCCCTTAGAACAATCTGGATGTAATGCAGAAAACAGATTTTGAATGCAATTAATTCAATAAATACATTTAGTGTCTGTTAAAAACATGAGTTTGTGTGTTTCTCCACAACTATTGGGGTGATTTTACTTTTGTTACTGTTGTACAGGCTGACAAATTTGACAAATTTATCCGTTTTTGATGGATTTGTACCATAAAAATGGAAAAACAGACTAATAAAATGAAAAAGTCAAATTAGATGGATTTTCTTAATTTGACAGGGCTTTTTAATTAAAAGTACTCAAAATTTGGACTTTTTGTATGGAAATTGTACCAAAATCAAACACCTGATGGTAAAAAAGTACATAAATGGCAACCTTGGGCACTAAAATGTACCAATTTGGACAAATAAATAAATTTGATTGGTCAGCCTGTTTGTATAACCCAATATTAGTGCTTCAAAATAGAACAAAAAGTGAAAATATCCCTAATGGTCCTTTTTGCATATAGATTTTGAGTTTAGGTAAACAGTATTTTATGCTCAATTATATACTGAGATAATCAGTTTTTAAATTCCTAATCACATGCATTAAACTCTTGACTTTAAATGGGAACTGATGGTATACAGTGTTGTGGTCACTACTTTTGGAGGGTCCCAAACTTGCTTACCTATTTAACAAACAGTTATCCATAAATACAAACCACTCAATATAAAATAATTTTTTGAAGAGTATGGTACAAGGGTACAATGGAGTCCTTAATGGACAAGCAGTCCAGGCACAATTCTGTTGCTCTAAAGGGCCTGGATAGACAAGTGATACACTAATATTTCAGTTACTCTCGGAAGTCTCAATGGACAAGTGGTTCGGCCACCAATCTGGGACTCTATTTGTCTATCCAGTTTTCTAATACTTTATGGGAAGAAAAGCTATATAAGTTCAGTTTTACTGTGACAAATGTTTACCTGTTCAGCTCCAGGGGTTGGTTTGGCTACACACACAGGCTCTGGGTGTTCTTTCACAATATCCTCAAACTTCTGACCAGATAAACCTAAAAATACAAAATCAAAAATAATTCAATCTGTCAGAAGAACAAGAAAACTCACATTTATATTGAGTCAGTCAGAAATTATATGAATGTAGCAGGAACTACAGTGAAACCTCGATATAATGCCTCTCAATAACTTTCCTACCTCACTTATCGCCACAGTACAGTAAAACCTCATTATAATGTCCCTCGATAACTTTGCCACCTCACTTATTGCCACACTATTTATAAGTCCCAAAATCCATTTTGTTGATCCTGTTCCTTATCCGCCTCCCCCAATTTATCACCAAACCCCTTTATAATGCCAAAATTTGACTGAACAAATGCTGTCAATGAATTGAGGTTTTACTGTATAACAACAGTATACATGTAGGTTTTTCTAAGCCTAGGAATAGTAAGGAAACATATCAATCAAAGTACTGAAGGTACTGAAGCATCAGCTAAACTGAGCAATTTGATAAAAAAAAATGTGCACTTGAAACTTAGATTTGTCTAATGAATCAGTAGCAAATGAAAATCATGCAAATAATAGATACTGTGATCGGGAAGCTTCTAACAACAAGTCTGCTTTTTATGCAAGTTGTTAGGTTCTAACGTATAAATATGTTACAATGGTCAAAATGGACATGACACGCAATGTTTATCAATTGAGTAAACTAAGTAATTCACATAAATATAAATTTTCAATTTTTCAAGAGAGGCTACTAAAGACCTGACCCCAAATCTGAGTGAAATATCTCAAGCGTAACGGAAAAAAGTCCAGAGAAACCATCATTTTGATAAAATTCACAAAGTGAAAGGGGCATAACTCCACTAAAACGCAGTTGACTGGAAGAAAACCCAAACTGGATCTATAATCACCACCATCATCATCATTATCACTTCTCATATCACATTTTGATCATCAACATGAAGATATCATCATCATCATCATCATCATCCTCATCATCGTCGTCATTAGCAGCAGCAGTAGAACCCATGCCATGACAATCACCACCACCATTATATTAATCATTTTCAGAAATCCTCATGTTACATCATTAATATGGTCACATCATCATCATAGCTCTTCGTGTCACATAATCATCATCATTATCAGCAGCAGCAGCAGTACTGAATGTCATCATCATCATCATCATCATCATCATCATCATCATCATCATCATGTCACATCATCAGCATGAACACATTGGCTTTGTTATCATCATCATCATCGTGAATTATTATTATCATCGACAGCAGCAGAACTGAATGTCATCACCACCACCATCATCATCACCACCATCTTCATCATCATCATCATCATCATACTATGGGCAGTGCTCAGCAGTACTGAATGTCATCATTGCCACCATCATCATCATCACCATCTTCATCATCATCATCATCATCATACTATGGGCAGTGCTCAGCAGTACTGAATGTCATCATTGCCACCATCATCATCATCGGTAGCAACAGAACTCATGTCACCATCATAATCATCATCATAGTTCGTCAAGTCACATCGTCATCATCACCATCATCATTCATAGCAGCAGAGCTTATTTTCATCACCACCATCACTATCATCTTCTTCATCACGATAATCATTATCATCATCGGCATCAACAGAACTCATGTCATCACCATCATCAACATCATTATCATATCTCCTCGTGTCACATCATCATCATGGTGACATCATCATCATCATCATCATCATCATTATCATCATCATTATATCTCCTCATGTCATATCATCATCATCATGGTGACATCATCATCATCATCGGCAGCAGCAGAACTGAATGTCATCATCATCATTATTATTGTCATCATCTTCACCAGATCATCATGCCACATCATCATCGCCATAGTGTCATCATCACAAAAAAAACTTTCACCATAACCAGCTATTTCCCTTGACTTGCAACTGACAGATTAACCATTGTTGAAGTCATTAATTTTATTCATTGAATTCACAATTAATTTGAAAAAAAAAAATAAAAATAAAACCTTTGTTTTAGAAATAATTTAAATGTATTTAAAATTATTGTTGAATATATATAAATTGTCCAAGTGAGCTTCAAAAGCCTGAATTGGTATAAACCATCCTGACACAATAAGCTAATAATCTGTACCTCCCAATTACAGAAGTTGTCCAGGCAACTGTCTCTTTCAAAAAAGTTCGTTGACAAGAATTGAGTACAAAAGGGGGAAATATTTCTGAATAGGATTAATTGAAAATTAATTGATTATTATTTAGACAACTAAAATGTTACAATAAAATTACTTTGAATTCAAGAGAAACTGTAAGAGGAGTTGAGTTCACAAAGTAGGTACCCCCATTCTAATACTTGCTAAAAAGTGACTAAGTTTCAAGGAGAAAAAATCTTAAAATATTTCCATAAAGTCAGGTGCACATCTTCAATATATATATAAACATTCTGTGAAGTTTCAAGGCTTTTGGTTGAAAACTGTAAGAGGAGTTGAGTTCACAAAGTAGGTACCCCCATTCAAATACTTGATAAAAAGTGACTAAGTTTCAAAGTCTTGAAAAATGGGGAAAAAATCTTGAAATATTTCCATAAAGTCAGGTGCACATCCTCAATATATATAGAAACATTCTGTGAAGTTTCAAGGTTTTTGGTTAAAAACTGTAAGAGGAGTTGAGTTCAAAAAGTAGGTACCCCCATTCAAATACTTGCTAAAAAGTGACTAAGTTTCAAAGTCTTGAAAAATGGGGAAAAAATCTTGAAATATTTCCATAAAGTCAGGTGCACATCCTCAATATATATAGAAACATTCTGTGAAGTTTCAAGGTTTTTGGTTGAAAACTGTAAGAGGAGTTGAGTTCACAAGATTGGTACCATATTTTCCCCGTTCTACTTCACCAACGGTGCTCTAGAAATCGGAAGAACTTAAGAAAGCACAATAACAGTTTTGTTTCAATTTTCCTCCATGTCCAGTGGCCACATTTTATGTGAAATAAAGTAATATGGCTTCATTAAAGGAAATTAAAGGTTGTAAAATCCATGGATTAAACTACTGACAACAACTTTAATCGGATATCCACTGTAAAACGATCTAATAAGGACTTGTAACAAGGTAAATAAATTTTATCTGAAAATTTAAAAACATCGTTTTTTTCAGTTTTGTTTAGATTTTGATTTCAAGTTGTTCCTTCTTGTCGATTTATTTTGTTGATTCAAAAATAAACAACTGGAAAAGGTATTTTAATGAACATTGATGGTGAAATTGTCTGTCTTCGGAGACATATGGTGAGAAGTTCAAGTGGTGTGTGTGCGGAAGATCGGAAGTATGTAGCAGAGATTCGAGAATAAAGCATGTCGTTTTTAAAACTTTTTATATTAAACTGATAACTGAAAAGGACAGGGTGTCATGATCATTTTAAAAGGGGCAAGGGTGTACTGGACTAAAAAGGTCAGTCACTACGCTATGTGAATACATTTAAGCAGGGGCATCGTGTGTCAAATGCCATGCCCCCAAACACATGGCTAATTTGCATACGAACTACGGTATCGATATCCTACACAACTTCACAAGTCACAAACGAGTTATCAACATAGCCAATAACTTATAAATAAACTTCTTCTTTCAGTTTCGTATCACATTTTTGGGAATAATCTTTGATTTCTACTTTTTGTTATGCATAATTTCGCTACCGGCAAACTGACAGGAATGAATTTTAATACCCAATGAAAGCGGGAAAATCCTCGTGACGTTATGATGAATATTTATGAACCAGGTCGGGATATCCCAAACACGAAATATTATTGACAATCAATTTTTAAGAAAATATATATAATTTATCATCAAATGTGATCCATGTTTGGAGTTATTTAACTTAAAAACTGTTTAATGAGCATACTTTGTGTTTATTTATCGATGTCACTTTGCGTAAATTAAAAAAATCCAATATGGCGGCGACATGTACAGCACGGTATCAGGTCAATTCGCCCCACGGTAAATTCGCCCCCGTCAAATTCGCCCCCACTTTCATCAAATTCGCCCCCATGTCAAAATCGCCCCCATTCAAAATCGCCCCCACTTTTTGCAAATTCGCCCCCACTGTCAAATTCGCCCCAAATTTTTGGAAAAAAAATCTTCTTTTATTGAGATTGTAAAAGTAACATAAAATTATTTTTTACGACCTCGGATATGCCTAAATAACTCATGGCAGACAAATTATTTGTAATGCATTGTTTTTATTGCAATGTTTTTTTGTCGCGCATTCAAATAAAAAGTCCTTTGTAAGATTTTGCTATAATCATAACAGTGGATACAGTAAAAACAAAATACTTCAGTAACGTTTATTAAAGAATTACATTAGAGTATTGATAGATTATGTACCGTTGAGAGAACATCTTTTTCAACATACCAGGCGCTCCTTCGAAACAATTTCTCTCTTCTTGGTAACATCAAATGCATTGTTCACTTTTAAAATGGCATCTACTATATGTCGGTATTTTATAAAAATTATTTTGTCAAAAGCAATGTTGACTACGTTTAATAATACAATTGAACATAAAAGTTAAATTCATATTAATTAAATGGATGCATTGATATGTTTCATTTCTAAAGTATCATTATTGATTTTTATAAAAAAATAAAATAAAAATAAAATAATATTATTTGTTATATGGTTATTGGAAAAAAATGGGGGCGAATTTGCAAGAAGTGGGGGCGATTTTGACATGGGGGCGAATTTGATGAAAGTGGGGGCGAATTTGACGGGGGCGAATTTACCGTGGGGCGAATTGACTTGAATTCTACAGCACTGTAGGTCAAAAAGAAGAACGTCGGCGCGAACTGACAAGATCGTCATTTTTGTTGGGCTTTCCGAGGGGCGTATACTTCATGGATTTTTATGGTTTTTATACAAAAGTGAAGAATTAAATATATATCCAGCAAAAACAATTACGGACTAATACGCGTATGAATACATTTCAGACCGGCACATGTGTACATGATAAAAACATTGCTTTCGAAACTTTCCGGGAGACCCAATCACTCAGATAGAGTTTATACATACCTGGGATACCGTATATGGAAATTCCCGTAATTTCAGTCGAAACGAAGGATTTGATTGGCTGTCAAGGTGAAATGAGAGCGGCGCTAAATACGAAAAAATCCAACGATCGCTATAAAGCATTCAGCATGGCTGATGCTTTAAAAACCCATTGAATGAGATAAGTATTTAAGTTTAAATAGACAAGTACATGTACAAAGTGTACACATATAATCTTAATTGTCACCTTTTAAAGAAATTTCTCGCATAGCTTGTCAGGGTACATAGAACTATGTTTGGAAATTTGCCGTGGTACATAAAGGCACGCAACATTTAGCAGTAAAAGGGAACTAACATGTACATTGCAGGCATCAAGTTACGGTAAACAAACATGGCTGAAAAGTATGCAAGTCACACAAAATACGAATTAGAAGTTAAACAGATCTAACTAATACCGCTTTGAAGGGTGACAAAAATTTATACAGGCAGGTTACACAGCCCAATGTACCCTGAGCCGCAGACTACCAAAACGCTGTATAACTGATAATGTTTTACTGTGTGAAGATACATGTGCTACATCATGTACATTGCATTTCACAATTAGCCTACACTACTCAGATAAAAGAAACCTGAGTTGAGTGAAGTAGTGGTGTTTTATACATCAGTCAAATATACACTGCCCTCTATGAATCATGTAAATAACTTAATTACTTTACAAATTTATATTTGCCATTGGTTTACAATATAATCATCATGATAAATTTTGTTCATACAATTGAAATACAATGTATTGATTTTTTTCCTGTATTTAAAAGTGGTATCTTAACTTTATGATCTAAATGTTTTTCTTGAAAATCAATTTTCTTGGAATTTTCTGAAAAGGAGGGAAAAACAAAAATTTGGGAAAATTATATTTTTCAAGATAAAAACACTATTTTAACTGAAAAACACTCAGCACTAACATAATGATGTTTTCAACAATTTAATTTTGTAAAGATTTTCAGTCTGTTATGATAGGACCAGTTTTAAACATGTATAATTTATGGAGGGCAGAGTGTGTGTGTTCCTTATACATGTAGTTCATACATACTATGTATAGCTCTATAACAGCCTCCTAGTGTGTGTGTGTGTGTGTGTGTGTGTGTGTGTGTTCCTTATAGTTCATACATACTATGTATAGCTCTATAACAGCCTCCTAATGTGTGTGTGTGTGTGTGTGTGTGTTTCTTATAGTTCATACATACTATGTATAGCTCTATAACAGCCTCCTAATGTGTGTGTGTGTGTGTGTGTGTGTGTTTCTTATAGTTCATACATACTATGTATAGCTCTATAACAGCCTCCTAATGTGTGTGTGTGTGTGTGTGTGTGTGTGTGTGTGTGTTTCTTATAGTTCATACATACTATGTATAGCTCTATAACAGCCTCCTAATGTGTGTGTGTGTGTGTGTGTGTGTGTGTGTTTCTTATAGTTCATACATACTATGTATAGCTCTATAACAGCCTCCTAATGTGTGTGTGTGTGTGTGTGTGTGTGTGTGTGTGTGTGTGTGTGTTTCTTATAGTTCATACATACTATGTATAGCTCTATAACAGCCTCCTAATGATGCTGAATTGGCGACATCTGTGACGTAGACAGGGGCATTAAACACATCTGACATCACCTAATATAATACAACATAGTCTGCATTTTATCACTAAACTATTAATATAAGGTACTGTGTAAGAACTCTAACATGACCTGCGTTTTCCTTCAAATGAAACATGAAGAGAGCCAGCCATGGTATAACAAACGATATTCCAATCGCTGTTCCGTTTTAATGGCGTACTCTCTTGCTTATCTTATGACATCATGCTATGTGTCACGAACAATGGTTGTGACATAATTTTCATTCATTAAACCATTTATTTCAATGGAGGTAATCTCAACAGCTGAATTGTTTCAATGGACCTTTTTGCAAAAATATAGTGAAATGTACTTCTGAAGAAAGAGTTCTTAATGTTTATTTCAATCTTTTTATCTAAGTCATGTTAGAATTGAAATGATCAAAATCAAAATCAAAATTTTGATTATTTTTGAAATATTAACAGTAGGAAACTTTCGTGGTTATGATCTTCTAAATTATTTCATGGTAAGAAATTTCACGGTTCCAACTGTAGGAAAGTGAACCATTAAGGGAAATAAATAATTTTCCCTGAGAAGATATATTCGTGGTATAAATGTCATGGTTGAAAATCACGAATATTTCTTCCTTGTGAATGTCTCTTCTTATACAGTAGGTATACGTCATATAAATTGACAATTTCAATAACTTAAGGGTGGCATCAGTATTGGAGTTTTACACCCAAAATCGAAATTCTTTCACTTATTTCAAGTTTGTAGAGGAAACTGGAGTGCTCAAAGAAAACCTCTGGCTTACGGCGAGCAAACACACAAATTTCCCACATTAGAATTTATACCAAATGGTGAGAGGGGCAATGATCCAAAGCTTAAATCAAAATTCTTTCACTTACATATATATCAAGTTTGTGGAGCAAACTGGAGTTCTTCAAGAAAACCAGTGGCTTACGGGGAGCAAACTGACTTTCTAAACTTTCTCACATTAGAATTTATCCCAAATGGTGAGAGGTGAAATGGTCCATAAGTTGGCACTCTAGACCACTCAGCTACCAAGGTCCTCAAAAATATTAGATAAATACAGTGAAATTTCTTCAAACTAAAACAAGATAACATTTTTAAACTATAGTAAAACTTAACTAACATATTGCTGCAGTATATTGAAGTCCAAAATTATGTTTCTTTTATGAGTAATGGTGTTTATGCCCATCAAATTTTTTTCACTTAAATCTAGATGGTCAGTTTGCAGTTGGCATAGGAATCTACAATCCCCACAGAAAATCACAAACCTTCAGTAAACACACTGACAATCTTTCTCACACTAGGATCTGCCTATAGTAAGTAAAATTTGAACCTAGGCAGTGAGTATAAAAGTATGAGAGAGGCTAGTATTGCAAATCATTTCATGCAGAAATAATTTGGATAAATAGTCCTACAATTATACATGTAACTTTCACCTTTCTCAGGGGTTCAAAATTCCCCTGGTTTCCAAGCCAAGACCTATTGATTTTACATTGGAACCGTTCATATTGAAACTGTAAAAGTCATACATATAAAATAGTTGATTCTGAATTCATTGACAGATTAAGCCAAAGAAAGCTTTTCATTTGGTTTGGTAGGGTATGTGATAAATACAAAACCATACATATGTGGTTTTCTGACGTAGCTGATCGCACTCGTTTATTGTGTGGACGCATACATTACACTCATGCGAAGAGCGCACTCGTGTAATGTATCCGTCTGCACAATAAACTTGTGTGGTTTTGTGTATTTTCCAATACAATCCTACCTTTTCTATATAATAACATTATTGCACATAGATCTTTTGCTGATATTTGACTTTTCAAAATTTATTGTGGGACCTGTCTAAAAAAAGGTCCTTTGCATTCCATTACAAAACATAATTTTGAACCTCTGCCTTCATCTTACCTGTAATATAGACTTATTTATTGATGCTCCACCTGTAGCAATTATTCTTGTATCTGGACCTGAAAGTAGAAATCTGAATTAGTTACCACCTCCATATAAACACCACCTCTCTACAACAACAGAAATGACACTAGAATACCGTGTTTTCGAGCCTTTCTTGTAAAGTATAGTTACTGAAGAAATAACCAGTTTCATAATCACTGTACTATCAAAACTCAACAAAAATTGTAAACATACCACTGCATGCTGGTCTATAGACCTTTGTCATATGACTTGCTTCAAAGTCATGACACAATTGGTTGGATCAATTATTTGAAATTTCATGAAAATCATTCAAATTTATGAACCATGCTGCAGTTTCACAGTCATTTCTACACAATGATTTTCTATAACTTAAATTTAGCAAGTTCTGACAATTTCCTACGGAACTACAAATACACATTCTTGACAAAACTAATAGCAAACATCATTAGAATAAAAACCTGAATTTCTTAAAAACTCACAAAATTATTAAGATTTTAAATTTGCCAGATTTTAGTTATGGAAATCTTAGTTAAGGAATGATTGTGAAACTGAGCCCTATTAAAAATGTTTAAACACAAACTCTCTTTGATCTTGTCTTTGAATATATAATCTGGGTTCATGATCAGACAACTGGCAAACTTTCTCACACAAATAACACTACTCAATGAGAGGGACTGTTAACATGCACTCTTTACACAACACAAGGATCTTTAGTCTGAAGCAAAACCCTTTGCCAGGCAAGGAGAAGTTAGATGGAGGTACACTGCTATACTTAACTTTAGACTGGTTGATTTTACACTTACCGGTAATTTAAATTATTTAATTTATTATTAGACAAAATATACAAAAATACACCTAAAAGTAATGCAAAATCTGAAATTCGGTCACTTGCATACTCGTATGCAACCATGACAACAGCACCAAGTCCACCAAATTCAGTGACTGATATATTAAGTTTTTAATCTTTTTTTAAACTGCCTAAATCATTTTTACAACACTTAAAAGATGTCCAAATGACATTTTTAGAAGAGAAATGATCATTATCAATTTATCACTAAAAATGATGCCATAGCAATTCATCATGTATATCGGCCATTGTTTACAATCAAAGCCGTAAAAAAGTGCCCTAAATCAAGTCCATGATGATGAAAATCATGCGACACTTTGTATCTGAGAAACAGTGTATTATCAAATTTACCTGTTTTCATTCCTCTTAATTCAGAGTATATTCTTCTTGCCATAAACTGTCCTTCAAGCACAGCTCTTACTTCTGTTTCTGGAGAAAACTTATCTACCTGATTACAATAGATGTTAAAACAAATCATAATTGACTCTTCTGTAGATACGATAAGGATTAAAGTTGCCCTCCCGGCTCCCCTTCAAAACAAAGGGGGCACTCTAAAGAGCTTCATTTAAATATACTGGTAATGATTAAATGAACACTAACAGCAATTCCCGTCTTTTTGCAATTTGTAGCATGGTTGATTTGAAAGTATTAAGTGCAACCTAAGTTGTGTCATACTTTATCTCGAAACAAAAAGATTTCTAAAAAAATTGTGAAACAGAATATATTTGAAATATATTTAAAGAAATTATAACTTTTTCTGCATTTAATAATGAAAATCTATGTCATTTTTCATTCTAGAACAAGCCATGGGGTATTTATCCGTTATTTTGCCGAATTACTCCATTGTTAAGACCTTAGTGAACCATTATTAACATTACATGAATGCAAAAATATTTATGTTATGGTGTTTTAAAAGAGTTTTTTTTTTTGTTTTTTTTTTAAAATGGTCTCTTTTGCACCATAGGGGGTATATTTATCAACAGCCTAACACAGCAGTAAAATACTGATCTGATTTTTAATCTTTTCAGGAACCGACAGGCTATAACCTGACTAATTAACATTACCTGTTCATTTTTGTCATTAAATCTGTATACACCTGAGGTTAATGGCTGTATCTCTGTTACATCAAAATATATACCTTTAAAGAAACAAACAAGAATATTCACAAAATACATATAGATCCTCTCACTGCTTTGGGTTGATTATAATTGATGGATTGCCAGCCATGCCCACAATGTTCCAACAAAGGCTGCCATAATGGTACCAAAACAGCGTCATGGCAACTAATGACATACTAGTGTCAATGACGTCATTAAACGACATGATTCAGGCCGAGTTTTCATTCTTTTTGTGTGTAATTCAAGCATGCCAGGCCTTTTTCGGAACATTGTGGGCGTGGTCAGCGATATGTCAATTTGAGGTGGTTCTTAGTGTGAGAAGTTTGCCAGTTTGTTTGCTGAAGGTCAGTTTTTCCATAAGCACTGCATATCTGAAATTATTATCTGATAAACATACAAAAGTAAAAATTTGGTTCATCACATCATATGGAAGGTATTGTCAAAACTAACACCCCACCCCCCCCCCCCCCCCCCACCCCTCTGTTCATCTATTCAAGATACATTTGAAAGAAATTTAAGTCATTTTATCAAATTTTCAAAATTTCATGCATAAACATGTAACATTGATTGTAAAACGATTTTTTTGTTTTCATTTATGTACCCTAAGGTCACTGTGACCTAGTTTTGGTAGCCATTGTAATGCTACACAGTACACCAGCCCATGCATGCTTCTGTCCAAGTATCATTGATATCGGTCTATTCATTTCAGATGGGGTGAAGAAACTAGAATTGTCTTTTGAGAGCCAAATACCCCCCTCCCTGATATTTTATGTTTTCCCTTGACCTTGACCTTTACGATATGACCTAGGTTCAACATCATGACACACTTTTGGACCATCAAGATTATTCATGCACATAAACACACTGAACTAAATGACCTTTGACAAGGTGAGCTTAAAACACTGACGTACCTATATTTCCTTTGTTGCCCATTGGCGTCGACTGTAAAAGTTCTTCAAACTTATCCCATGAGCCTTCAGCACATTCATCATTGATTCTTTCTCTCGTTATTGACCCATTTTTAAAACTGAGAAAGTAAATAGAAAAAAAAAAATTCCTTTTCATATATAAATTACATTAAGTTTATTGAAACAAAAAACTTCAAAAAGTTAAAAACAAGGCATCACAATGAAAATGTAGTATAATACATTAAATCTTATCTTGGAGTGAGTTTGAGGGGCACTACTGTTATGTAAAGACAAAAGAAAACAGTAGAGTGAGTAATGGTGTTTAACGTCCCAGTCAAGAATATTTCACTTATATCGAGATGTCGCCAGCTATAGGCGAAGATGCAGAAATTTTGCCTGTGCATTGCGCTCATTGCATTATATAGCAGGGTTCTTTATCTTGCCAAGCCTACCAAGACACGGGACCTCGTTTATTTTAAGTTCCCATCTGAAAGAACCGTGACTTTCATTTCGTAATGCCGAGTGCTTGGCGAAAGAACAGTCACTACCCACTTTTAAGTCTTGGGTCAGACCCGGCCGGGGTTCAAATCCACGACCTCCCACTTACAGAGCGAGCACTCTACCAACTGAGCTACCGCAGTGGTTGCACAAAAGGTAACAGACAAACTGTAAATTTATTAAAGACAATGATATTTCAATGGCAGTTCTAGTCACTTCATTTATAAATCTTAACTGTTTGGTTGCACAATACAGAAACACTGTTTTTCAGTCAGATTTTGGAATTTTTAAGGTTCTGATGATAAATCTACGGAGACTTATAATAAAAACAAAAAAGAAACAGAAGAAGATTTTTTTTACATTACCAGACTAGTGCCATATAGGCTGAAGTATCTACAGGATTTACAAATATATGTCCTTCCAGTCCAGCTGTAGCCTGTGGTAACCATAGAAACAGGCTATCACTAGTTCCCAAACTAATCTAAAAGTAAACAGAAAATCAGAATTGTTATATGTCAGTATTGCAAGCTCTACAAATATATGTTAAAGTGAGAAGTTAAAAGACTGTACATAAATAATGCTCATTATTATATGGCCAATGATTTTGCCCTTTTTTGATTGGCTGAGAAGGCATTTGGCGAGCCTGATAAATCGTTATGTCCACCATGCAAAAATGCATGTGTCGTAACAATGGGCAATGTCCACTGCACAAAAACACATGTGATGTTCTGAATGGAACATTGAAAAAAGCAAAAGACACTTCTAATGAAGAACTTTATTACATTTTCAATTTGTAATTTAAAACATAATAATATGGTGATAAAAATCATTAGTCATATAATAAAACAATTATTGACTTTTGACTCGGTAGACATAAGGATTTATCAACCTCAAAAACATAATATTCACCTCTGCCTACAGCCTTGGTAAATATAATATTTTTGAGGTTGATAAATCCTTATGTCTACCGGGTCAAAAATCAATAATTGTATAATATTGAATATGCTGGTTTTTCAAATACAAGTATAAACATGACATTAGAGAACTATTCATGTAACAAGGTATCAAATGGAAATTCATTAGGTTGGGTACATCCTACATAAAAAGTTTACTATAGGATTTTTACACCAGAAATCTTATGCAAAAGAAAATGTTTTGCTTTCTAAGCTTTCAATAACTGTAAGCTTGTACAAAGACAGATAATTCATGTTATCAACTTAAACAGTTATAAAAACATGATCTTGTTTGGAGCCAAATATATTAGAACCCAATTTCAGATTTCTGTATCTGACACCTAGTGATAGATTCTGTTAATCTATTTTGAAGTCTTAGATCCCAATCTTTCACAACTGAGTGCAGTGAAATGGGGGTGATATTGTTTTATATCCCAGTCAAGGTTCATTCACTTATATCAAGCTTGTCAGTTTTGAGATGGTGGAGAAAACCAGAGTAGCCTAAGGAAATTGAACCACTTTCAGCAAGCATACTAAAATCTTTCCCAAATTAGAATCTGAGATGAGTAATGGTGTTCAACGTCCCAGTCAAAAATATTTCACTTATATTGAGATGTAGCCAGCTATAGGCAAAGGTGCAGAAATTTTGCCTGTGCATTGTGCTGATGGCATTATACAGCAGGTTTCTTTAGCGTGCCAAGCCCACCCTGACAGGGGACCTCGTTTATTTAAGTTCCCATCAAAAAGAACCATGACTTTCATTCCATAATGCTGAGTGCTTGGCGAAAGAACAGTCACTACCCACTTCCAAGTCTTGGGTCAGACCTGGCCAAGGATCAAACCCACAACCTCACACTTAAGCACTCTACCAACTGAGCTACCGCAGTGAACGAGAAAAGTTAAAACATTGCCAATAAGAGAATCTGTGATCTGTAAAACATGCTTCAATGCCCTTGTAATGGCAGTAGATTTTGTTAATGATGTGATGCTTTAGTGGGTATACACTTTGTGATATTTAATGCATACACAGCAGAGAGTAAATTGGAAAGGTTTTTAATTTTTTGTAAATTTCACAAATTTCCTGAGGTAAATTTTGCAGATTTATACATGGATAACTTATTATCCATAGAACAATGGAAAAGGAAAGAATCGCAGCGGGATGGACAAGCTGGAACACTGCCAAAGCAGCAGCAAAGGACAGACAGAAATAGAAGGATAACTTTGCGGCCTTATGAGCCTTCTGGCGAGGAGAGCATTAAGGTAAGGTAACTTACTATAACATCCCCTAATTTTGGTGCTAGGCCTGCTAATGAAGCTGAAATAAAAACAGAGATATGACTGTTAAAAAAAAAAACACTTTTAAATAAACAATTTATCTAGAATTGTCTGAAAGGGACTGACACTGTAACCAAATGTCCCACAAAGGTTATTGACGAAAGTCCATCAAAGTATATAGTTCTGCAAATACTGGTTTAAGTTTCTACGTAGTTAGTTGTAATATTCCATCATCAATATAAATATATATATAAACTACAAGTTCATATTTTTATTTACCTTTTCCTAAAGACCAGTATCAACTCATTTTAAACTTAACTTTCCACAAAAACCACGGTGTTAATCAGTGAATATGATACTTCATAAAGTTTAGGTGGAACAATTATCTCCATTCTCATAAGTTTATATTTTCCAACAAAAACAACATTATTGTGTGACAGATTTTTTTTTCATTCAACAAAAGTCAAGAGGTATTGTTCCCATGGTAAAACTTACAATGGCCAATCACATCACTGGACATTTTTCAACATGTCCGTCCCATCAGTATGGTTTAGATAACATTACCTATTTCTATTGAACAAGTCATCAATTTTGGTTTTTGGTTTCATAAAATGGAGAAGAGTTTAAAATGATTTTCAGTTTCCATTGTTTACAAAATCACTTACAAGGATTGTCCCCAGTAAAAGCTACAACTTTACAATCTTCAGGAAAATTATATTTCCTAACAAGATATTCTGAAATGTTCCCCTGTAAATAGAAACGAAAATATAATATGTAACAAATCAGAAAAACATAAATAAATCCTTCAAAACATTCATTATAAACTTGAATACTTTATAAGAAGAAACATAGCAGTAGGAAACTTTCAAAAATTTGATTTTCTAGGCTATTTTGCAGAAAGAAATTTTCGTGGTAGCGCCTTTTTGAAAAGTGTACCAAGGAGAAAAAAAAATTTTCCCTGAAAAGATACTGTAAACATATTTATTTTCGTGGTGTACAAATTTTCGCTTATTTCGCGTCGCTTTGCACAAAAATTAATACCAAGCGAAAATTATATTACGGTATGCTTACTTTGTTATAGTGCATATTTCAAAACGCGAAAATTTAACTGTGCGGATATGTCTTAATTTCTTACAAAAAAGTACTCTCAAGTTATAATAGGTGGGCAGTCTTAGCCTAGTGGTATGTCACTGGCTTTCACAGTCAAATACATGCCAAATTAAATATGTTTACAGTATATTTGTGGTACAAGAGTCACCATGAACATCTCAATATTTTTCCGCACGAATGTTTCTTCTTATAAAGTACATAAATTTCAGTTTAAATTTTATTTAAAAATGGATTATGATAGAGGATTTTAAATGGAGAGGTAAAAATAACTTAAACAAAAAAGTCATTTTTGTGTACCGAGTCACAGGGCCTCAGCTTAAGTCTCATCCAAAAGAATTCCAGTAAATTAAATTTAGTTTGGACAGGAGCAGCAGGAAAATCAACTTCACAGTTTTGACAAGGGTGTAGGCCACCATTCTTGACTGTGAAAGCCAGTGACATACCACTAGGCTAAGTCTGCCCACCTAGTATAACTTGGGAGTACTTTGTTGATGTTTGCAGAAATGTCAGCTGGCACACAAAAAATGCTGATCAATGTCAAAATAATATCTTTTTTACAAATATAAGTACTACTGAAATGAATTAAGTATTATTTACAAATAATTTTACTTTTGTTTAGAATTTTCATTACTCAAATATAATGTATTTTGGGTTTTATTTCCAATAATTATAAACATCTTTATTTCAGTGGGGCAGTATTTGGTTTTGAACAAATGTTTAATGTGTTTTCATCATCATTGGCAACAAAAGTTCATAGTTTTTCTGAATTTTTTGCACAAGATCAATAACATCAAAAAGTTTCTCTGTATTTGTGCAACACCAGTGCAATAATTCTGATATTTTGGCCAGTAATGAAAGCTAAATCAAATTCCAGAAGTAGAGACTTACCAATATTTTGGGTGAAGGAACTGGTTCTCCTAATTTATTAGCTAAATCATCACCACAAGCCTAAAAAAGAAACACAAGATTATCAACAAGTTTTTACATGTATTCTAGAAAGGAACATGTTGATGATGATCACTGGCTGCTGAAATAAAATAGGCCCATGGACATTGTTGCTCACCTGAAAATGTATCCATCTTCTTTTATAATGTTATAAAAGATCATTTTATAGGCCCTCTCTACAGTTTACCAATTTGGAGCCTAATGACCAAGATTTATGCAAATTAAATAAATGTATGTCTTGTCCTGAGATGTTACATCTAAAATATCTAAGGTCTCACTCTTAAAGATCCGTTAGAAATTATTTTACAAGTTTATATATATGCATCTCCATTTGGGGGCTTAAACCAAAGTGCATGAAGTATGAGACAATTCCTAATCATACAATTATAAAAGCAACTCTGGAAGCCCTGTAAACATACTGTATAAGAAGAAACATTAGCGAGGAAGAAATATTTCGCGATTTTCACGGTGACACTTGTACCACTAATTTATCTTTTAAGCGAAAATTATTTATTTCGTTTGTTTCATTTTTACTACAGTCGGAAGCGTGAAAATTTCTTACCATGAAATAAGTTAAGAAGGTCAAACCTGTGAAAGTTTCCTGTCGCTAATATTTCTTCTTATACAGTACATGTAGTTTTAACCAAGTTTTGCGAGTACGAAGGTGGTTGTATACTGACTGAGTAAGTGTTTGAGCCAGTGAGAGTTGCTTACCAGTAAACATTCAGGTGATCCTGTTTTATGAGTATGTAGAGTAGGTGGATGGGGTTGAGCTTATTGAAGTGAGTGTTTGAGTTGAGTTGAGTAATGGTGTTTAACATCCAAGTCAAGAATATTTCACTTATATCAAGACGTCACCAGCTATAGACAAAGGTGCAGAAATTTAGCCTGTGCATTGCACTGATGGCATTATACAGCAAGGTTCTTTAATATGCCAAGCCTACTGTGACAAGGGACCTTGTTTATTTTAAGTTCCCATCCAAAAGAACAGTGACTTTTTCGTTATCCTGAGCGCTTGACAAAAAAACAGTCACTACACACTTTCAAGTCTTGGGTTAGACCCCGGCCGGGAGATTGAACCCACAACCTACCACTTAGGGAGTGAGCACTCTACCAACTGAGCTACTGCAGTGGTTAAGTAGGTGTTTGAGAGAGTGATTGTATGTACTAAAACTTACCTGTAAACATTCTGGGGACCAAATATGTTTAGTGATATCTAATAAGTTCATTCCAGAGCCATCACTGTAATCAATTGGTGCATAATCCCCAAGAAATAAAGATGCTGCGAAACTACTGACTAGAGATATTCTCTATAAATAGATAAATAACACAAACATCCATGAGCATAAAAATAAGTTTAAGCTCTTCAAAAGAAAAAAAACATAATACATGTACTCAAATTCAAACTTGATCTATATGCTATTTATCGGTACATGTATTTCTCACACTTGTGACATGGAAATCCCTTGTTTTTAACCATGTGAGATTTCATTGTTTCACCCTAGGTTTGAGACAGGCGACACGCTACTCCTGAATAAAAACCTGTTTTCTGTGACTCTAGAAGCTTTTAATGGATTTTTAAAGGAATAAGAAAAAGAATCAATCGCTACTCAATAAGCCTTGTTCTGGGTGAAATATATAAGACCTTGGGTTGAGATTTCCCTATATGTATCTTATATGATCAGTAGCAATAGATTCTATTAATCAATATTCAAACAAGTAAAATCACTACACTTAAAATTTTTTTCCTTATTATTTACTTCTATTACAGAAATTCCACAACCTTTTGACTTTTATGATCTTCCATATATGGAGCAAATAGTCTACTAGCTAAGCTACCAAGTAGTATCTAAATCCCAAAAAGTTTACATCCTTAACCACTTAAACTAACCTCAGTATCATTGTAGGCCTCTGTATTATTTTGTGATATTTTCATAATCTGAGTTCCAGTATATCGTTCAAATGCTCGAGCACCTGTGATTTCAGCCAATCTCTGGAAAAAAAACCAAGTGGAATATAAACACTCGTTACAATAAAAACATATTCCCCTGACACCAAGAAACACACCTGGGTTGCCCATTTGTAAAGCGAGTACTCTATTGTTTTACCTAAAAGGTGTGACAGTACATTTTTTGTAGTGACATCCCTTTACTGTACATAGTACATACAATACCATGTAGCTTTATTGCTACAAAAACATTTATCATTTTTATAATTAGACTTTCTGCAACTTGACATACAATGAATGGTTAGTTACACTACACCAATCGAGGATTATAAAATTGTAAAAAATTCCTGATCTGATACTAATCGAAGCCTGGGCTTTGATCACCATAAACTTAACTTAATGTTTATCTTTTCTTGTTTTCACAGAGAGAGAAACAAAACAGAAATTTGTTTACATGTGTATGTATATTATTAAATTCTAATATATCAAAGTTGTACATAATGCAATTTTTTAATTTTTTTAATTTTTGCACTTGTCATATTGTTGATTAATTTTATTTGTTTCCGACAAATATGTCTCCCAACTTAAGTGACAAATATCCCAGATTTTCAATAAAATCCCTAATTACTTTGTCAAATTTCTCTCTCTGACTTCCATCTTTCAGTTATATCATGATTGTATGTACCACTAGCTTATTATTATTGTAAATTTTTATTTGTTTAGTTTTAATTTTAATTTTGTATATACATAACTTTTGAAAATTGCCATGGGGAAGAAAGTGTGTATGAGTCTTGTTCGTCAATTTTTTTTCCACAACATTCAATATTAACATACCATGGCTCCTCCAACTTCTTGTTCTAGTTTCTGACACTGGGCAGTGGTGCTTGCATCCATCCATATAGGAGAGTCAGGAATACTAAAACAATCCTGTAAGAGTAAAAAAAAATTAATTTCTTACATTAAAACGTTAAACCATCAAACCTTTAACAAAAATAATTGTTCCAATATGGATGATGACAAAGTTCTCTAAAGAGTTAAGTTGAATAAAGGTGTTTAACGTTCCAGTCAAGAATGTTTCACTTATAATGAGACATCGCCAGCTATAGGCGAGAGTACAGAAAATTTGCATGTGTGTTGTGCTGATGGCATTATACAGCAGAGTTCTTTATCGTGCCATGCCTGTCGTGACACTGTACTTTGTTTATTTTAAATTCCCATACGAAAGAACCTCAACTTTCATTTAGTAATGCCAAGTCTTGGAAAAAGAACAGTCACTACCCACATATAAGTCTTGGGTCAGACCTGGCCAGGGTTCAAACCCACAACTTCCCACATACAGAGCAAGCTATCTAACAACTGAACTACCGCTGTGGAAAGTTCTCTTAAGAGGCAAGACAATAAACAAAGAAACAAAGGTTTATTACTGAAGCATGTGCCAAAAGCCAATGGGTCTGTTAGTGTACCACATTATCAATACCCAAGTAATGTTTGATATGAACATTTTGGAAAACATTTAAGTCACAATTCCTTTTAAGGAAAATTGTCAAAAAACACAATTAATGTGATTCCATATTCATTGAAAATTATACTGTAAAATGGAAATTTTTTGTATTCATTTTATTTTCACATTAATTCGCAGAGTTACAAAACGGGCATTGAAACTCTTAGGAATAATTTATTTTGATATGGTTCATTTACATATGTGCCATCCTCTGACAATATAAACATAAAAGTATTGGAATATTTTGAAATGATGATTTTTGCAAAAAAAATTAATTGACATGAAAATTTACCAATTTACAGTATTTATGTTAAAAAGTCTTGGTTTATCAGATGATAGGTTAATCAACCCTATTACCATGATTCCATACCTTCAACTGATCATATAAACTATGAAGCAATGGTACATTCTTCAGTTTTTCTCTAGCACCTGTCTTCCAGTATACACTACCATGTTGCTGTTGAAATAAACAAAAATCAACATTTTAATCTCTGCTATAACTGAGCAATCAAAGCACCATAGGTATTGAAAGCAACTCCCTTGTGGTGACTATCTGCACACTGGCTGACAAATTTAAAATTTAAAATTTACACATTTAAATGTTAAATTCTGGCAATCAAAACCCTAGGTTAAGACAAAAAACTCTTACACAGGTAAAATGCGGGATTTCCTTGTCCAATATGGGAGAATACAAAACTAAACATATCTTTTGTGACATATTTACCTGCCCAGCACCAGATACACCTTTCACTTTACTAAAATCAAATCCTCCATTCTGCATTCTGTTTAGTAGTACTTCAAAGGGGCAACTTTCGCTACCGGGGTAGCGAGTTTTGTGGGCGTGTTTATGATAATTTAGTCTTTACCTGTGTTCTATTTATAGACACCTGGATGTTGTTAATAGAATGTTCACATGGCAAATATAAAGATTTAACAAATTAAAGTACTTACTATAGATGGTGTTAGGTATATAATTTTGTCCATAGAAGTTTAATCCTAAATTATTTTTATATATACACAAAGTAAAAATTTCATTCCTGACATTTTTTGTTCTAACAAAAAATTCACAAAGTTTTGATTCATATTAGATGGTTTATAATATGACATGTGGGATTCTACCAACTACAACTGATAAAAGTGAAATATTTTCACTAGATTAGTCAAAATTAAATTGTTATATCTTTTAATTATCAACAATGTATCTTGACCACAAGACACTAAACCTCAAATTTATGGTCATCTTACAGTAACACACCCTTATTGCTAATGGCATTCCAGCAATACATTTTATCTTGACCTTTAATTCATGTCTAAATTTTTCTGTGTTATGAAACCAACAATCCTCATTCCCGATTTCCCCGCCAAAACTAGATATACCAGTATACGAAACACAGAAATAAGCAATAAGTAGGCTGTAGATGAACTTATTGAAGTAGCAATAACCCACTGTTCAAGAAATGACAGAAATGATAATGGTGGTGATGACAATGATAATGATGGCGATATAATCATAATGTACAACAAAACCTGTGTATTCATTGTCTTTGTATTCCATGCATTACAACATGTAGATAACAGTAGGTCAAGAAAATAATTTGTTGAGGAAAAACCTATATAAAACGTTTAGATGATCAAGGAGTTTGGTGAAAACATCAATACTTAGAAAGAAAACATGAAGCATTGTCAAATAAATAATTTAGATAACTTTGTAATCACTAGGCGTGAAATAATGCCCATTTGTGTATTGAAACTAGTTAGAGCTTTATATCTTAACCCACCAGGAATAAATAATATCGGACATAAATGAGAGTGATGAAGTTTAATTTATATGTTTATGGCAATTACAAACTTAAAATTTGTCTTTTATTCTTTTTGTGATTCACCTGATTTCTGTACTTGACTATCTTTTGTGAGTAGGAAACATTATTTGATCATTCAACTTAAAATGAGGATATAAATTAGATTATTAAAAGAAAGGAATGGATTTTATTTTTTTGATTTTTGGCGCCAAATACACACGTGGCAGATAACAATTACCAAGGTAAACATAAACACTTGTCTTGTCAATCATTGTTGGTTACTCAGGTGTGAACAACAACCAAATTGAATCAATTCGAAATTTTAAATCCTATTTAAGACATAAATACAAGGTAAAAAATTCTCAAAATTTCCTTGATTGTTCTCTGGTATTGGGCTGATATATATGACAAATTGTAGCTTTTAATTCGCCTTAATTGTAAAGATTCCAGAAAAAAATCATCTTGTATACACTATCTGTCACAATTCAAATTTGCCACCTCCATTATGAGAAGATCTCGTATAATCTCCTTTTTATAGGAGAGTTGCCCCTTCAAGCGCCTGAAAAATGTAATGTCAATGCATTATACTGTGTAAAACATACATATGGGAAATAAAAAACAAACATACTAATCCATGTTCAAATCACAATCCTAAAGCAAAGTCAAAACTTTGAAACAAACAAATAAGATTAAATGCATGAACTTTCACCATGAAAGTGAGGCCAGGTGCTAAGGATTCTCCAGGAAGGGAATGCACCTCCAATTTAGCCTACACCCACCACATGTGTAATTACAATTGAGAGTGAAAGGATACATATTTTCACAGTGCCCCCCATTTATTCACATGGTCCAAAACTTTTATTTTTCCCAAATATATTGGTGAATTTTCACAATTTACATAATAAGCTTTCTTTTCACTACCAATTTTTACTGCATTTTCCTGTTAGATTTTGTCACAAATGGAATTAAACATCATACATATAATTTTTCTCATTTCTATGGGCCCTGGACCCAGTGTAACAAATGTATGGCAGCCTGCTTTTGGGCTTACACATGTATGCAAATGAACATATAGATTTCAAAGAAGTCAGAAGTCGGTCTTCAGCCTAATAGCTCAGCAAACCGGTGCTGATCCTGATTTTAGAGATAGGAAACAGCTGAGGATATGAGACCTTGAATGGGATGCCAGTCCAATGCAAAGTAAACCCCAACATATCTGAGTGAAACCCATTCAGTAAGCAGCATGAAATTAATTTTCTTGGTTAACGACATACCATGTATCTCAATATGAATCATCAGAATTTGGATACTAAACAACTAGGCAACTTGACATTAGATATATAGAGGAGACAAGCAGAAATTATGTTTTAATGCCCAAGTCAAGATATGATTTAAATTGAGAAAATCGGCTCCGAGATGATGGAGGAAAACAGAGTGCTCAGAGTTTCAGCAAGCAAACTAACAAATTTTCTCATACCAAAGTATATTTTTTCACAGTGATTTTGTTACATTTTAAGAAACTACCTTCTTTCTTTTAAATTGGTAAAATTTGAAGTTCTGAAATACAGTAAACTGCATAATGACATGCTTGCAATAGCTTAGGATCCTCACTGCAAAAATGCCATATTGAGACAATATCTAGTACATTGTATATCACTGTTGTTTTTTTGGAAATTTTAGTGGGAAATTTTAGTCATTTTTCTCCAGGGGAAACTACCTTAATTCAGTAGTAATTATAGGAAAACAAAAGCACTGTATCATATTAAATACCTTTATCCACATTTTTGTGGGTGTTGTGACTGTTACTTTATCATCATGTATATGTGCTCCACCATGTGTTCTACAAAAATAAATCTAAAATTAACATCATGCATTTTTAAAATTTTTGTTTATTGAAACAAAAGGAGCATACAGAAATTACAAATATAATGCAAAAACTAATTCAATGAATTAGGATCCACCGCTAGCAGGTTCTTTTTTTTTTGTGATTTGCACTTATGTTCAAAGGGCTATAACTCCCAGAAAAATGAGCAAACCAACTCAGGTTAATGATATGCACATCTCCTGTCAATTTTGATGCTATGCATCAAGTTTCGGGAAATAGTGTTTTATGGCTTTGAAGAATTACTCCAGACAAAATTTTGTCTAGACATTACCATACATTATGAAATTATGTTTTTTATTTTGTCAAAATTTAATGCAAAAACGTGTTACCCATTTTCTGAGCAAATTTTACAAAAAGAATAATTATTAGTTTAACACTATAGAGAAGGTAAACATCAAATCAGATTTTGGCTCCAGTCATGTGTTTTAGAAAAACGGTTGTAGGTTACCCACTTACCCAAACGCTGGAATATCTGTGCCACTTACCCGAATTCTGGCAGGTCTGTATCAAATTTGACAGCCGACTCATAAACCATCTGTAAATCATCATAAACAGCTGTTACCTTTATCTGAAATATAAACAAATTATGTTACCATGGTAACTGTAAATTCTAGGAACAGTAAAAAATGATTGTGATTGTTATGCGCTCTTAAGTATATTATAAGACAACTCTTACACATGCCATCTGCACTGTTGATGACTCTGACAAAGATTTGGTTGGACTGAGCAATGCATGTTTGAGCTTTATTTCTTAGTCAGACAACGTAATTATATGAAAAGTAGTTTGTTGTAGACCTCTGCCTATAATAAGTTGAAGTACAGTCCAGCTATAAAATAGGATCAGTATATTTTTATTTGATAAGAAATCAAATTAAGCATAGAAAGCAATGGGAAAATAATTATGTAACGTGAAAGACTTTTGACACAGTATTCTCTGATTACATTCCCAACATGGCTAAATGGTCAATACCATTAACAGAACTGCCGACTAACCAGCAACCCGTGGGTGCATCCCGCATTTACATGTGAATTCCTGCTAACCCGCCAAGAAGTGGACTGACCCACAATTAAGCCTACAGTTTGAGGACTTGCAGTATTCATTCATTACCACTCGAATCAACATGTAATCACAGCCTATTCGAAATATCACATGGGTGGACTAAAGGTCTAATCGGGATTAATTTTGTGCTGGTACCGGGTGAAAAATCACAAAATCTTGACACCCATATATGTATCTATTTTTCTGTGAAATTACACAACAGTGCACCATATCTAATCTTCTTTTCGTTTTTCCCCAGGTCTGAGTGGTGTAGCCAGCTTAACAGTGGGTGACGCACCTTGGATAGATCTCGGACGGACCCGCAATTGCACAAAATAGGGTTGGCAGCTCTGCATTAGCTAGAGTAACCCTTATGCTTGTATGTGTGTGAATTTTATCTGTTTTTCTGGTTCTGTCATATATTTACAAATACCTAGCTGCTCTATAAAATTTAAATAATGTATTACCCTCTGGGTACTAAAATCGAATCCTAAATACATCTTTTCTTCCATTATTGTCGGACGTTCTCAACATGTGTTTTATCAGTGTTGTGATATGGTCCCTGTATAGATGTGTGTATGATGTGACGTATGGTGTATGACGTATGTGTGACGTCAGTTATATACTGTAGATGACGTTAGTCAGTCTGTAGATGTTATGCAAGTAAACAGGACACGTAGTTGCACAGTTAACATGCCTTAGTTATTATTTATGATATATATTATCATAACATGGTGTCAGAAGTAAAACGTCTTTGAAAAAAAAATTCTGCGAAGGATCTAGTGGAGTTGACAAGCGTGTTACAGGATTATCTTGAAGATGGCAAGGCTTAACCCACCAGAAAAATTTGACTTTTCAAAACCGGCGGAGTGGCCGGAATGGCGGCAACGTTTCGAACGTTACAGAACAGTCACAAAATTGGATAAGGAAGATGACAAATTACAGATAAGTGGTTTGATATATTCGATGGGTCGTGAGGCAGAACACATACTGAAAAGTTTTGTATTCGCGGAGGAAGGTGATGAGGACAAATACATGAAGGTCATGCAAAAGTTTGACGAACATTTTATTCCTAAACGGAACATTATACACGAGAGAGCTCGATTCCACGAAAGGAAACAGTCACAAGGTGAGTCAATGGAAAGCTTTATAAGATCTTTGTACGAACTCTCAGAAAATTGCAATTTCGCGAATAAAGATGAAGTCATACGCGATCAACTTGTTATTGGTATAACTGATAAAGTTCTGTCTGAAAAACTTCAATTAATGCCTGAACTAACTCTTGAAAAAGCTCTAAATATGACTCGACAAACGGAACAAGTGAAAAGTCAAATGAAAGGTCAAATTCAACATGTGGATGCAGTGAAAACGTTATGGCGGGAAACCGAAACCACGTGGTGGTAGCCGCCGAGGCAATTTTAGACAGGGGTCGTCTCAAGGTAGTCAAGTCTCAGGAAATCATGTGTCTCAAACTTTATGTACAAAATGTAATAAAAAGCACGGCAAAGATAGATGCCCAGCTCAAGGCAAGCGCTGCAGAATTTGTAATAAGTTAAACCACTTTGCTGTTTGCTGCCGCTCGAATCCGCATTCAGTGAGGGAAGTACGTTGTGATAGTGCTACCGAAAGTGACCAGTTTTTCCTAGGATCTATTACAAACTGCGATGGAAAAGAAAACGCATGGACAATTGATCTTCAATTATGCTCGAAATGGATCAAATTTAAAATTGACACGGGTGCGGACATCACAGTTATCTCAGAATTAACTTACAAGTCGTTTCCGGTCAAACCAAAATTGTCACCGGTAACCACAGTTCTACAGAGTCCTGGAGGAACTATTGACTGTCTCGGGAAGTTTATTGCGTTCACGAACTATAAGAAGAAAGACTATCAGTTCACAGTTTTTGTGACCCGCGGTATTCACCAGAGTGATCTTCTTGCTAGATCGGTTGCCGATCATATGGGTCTTATTCAGCGTGTTGAGGAAATTAATACAGTTTTTGGACTAGTGGTTTGTTGCAATGTGAGCCAGTTAGTATAACTTTAAGAGACAATGTAAAACCATATTGTGTTACTTCTCCACGTCGTATTGCATTTCCGTTAATGAGTAAGGTTGAGTTTGAGTTAGAGAGAATGAAGCGTGAGGGTATCATAGAGGAGGTCAAGGAACCAACAGAGTGGTGTGCCCCTATTGTCCCCGTGGTCAAGAAAAATAATACGATTAGAATATGTGTCGATTTGAAAAAGTTAAACGAAGCCGTAAAACGCGAGCACTACATGCTGCCGACGTTAGATGATATCGCGCCTAAGCTCGTTGGAGCTAAGTATTTTTCGAAGCTCGACGCGTCTAACGGGTTTTATCAGATTCCTCTAGAGCCTAGTAGCGCGAGACTTACTACGTTTATTACACCGTTTGGTAGATTCTGTTTCCGGCGCGTTCCATTTGGTATAACATCTGCACCAGAAATCTTTCAGCGCAAGATGTCCGAACTTCTTCGCGGTTTAGAAGGCGTGGAAGCTATTATCGACGATACATTGGTTTTCGGTAAGACAATTGAGGAACACGACGATCGCCTTAATAAGGTACTAGAACGGATACATAACTCGGGTTTGAAACTTAATAAAGAGAAATGCGAGTTTCGAAAGTCTGAACTTGAGTATTTTGGCCATACAGTGAGTACGGAAGGTCTCAAGCCGAACGCTAACCGCATACAGGCATTAACGGAATTAGCACCTCCGACAAATATTTCTGAGTTACGACGTGTTATCGGTATGATTAACTATTTAGGTAGATTTCTCCCTGATTTGTCAAGTGTCATGAAACCTATGACAGATTTGCTCAAGTCGGATATCGAATGGTTTTGGGGTCCAGCTCAAGATAAGGCGTTTCGCGACGTTAAGCGAATGTTGACAAATACACCGGTCCTCTCTTACTATGATATCAGTAAACCGACAGTTGTCAGTGCGGACGCGAGTAGTTATGGTCTTGGGCTGCACTTTTCCAGTTGCACGGCGAGGAATTGAAACCTGTCGCGTTTTGTTCGAGGACATTGAACGAATCGGAAGTAAAGTACGCGCAGATTGAAAAGGAATGTCTGGCGTCAGTCTTTGCTTGTGAAAAATTCGAGAGGTATCTGATAGGTCTGGACAGTTTCCGACTCTTAACCGATCATAAGCCGTTAGTACCGTTGATTAACACACAAGATTTAGATCGTACACCATTGAGATGCCAACGTCTTCTAATGCGACTCCGCAGATTTAATTGTAAAGCCGAACATATCGCAGGTAAATACTTAGTTGTTCCGGATACTCTTTCACGAAGTCCGCTAGGTTGCGTAGATGCGGAATTGTCGGAACCAGTGGATTTGTACGTTCGTTCGGTTGAGCAAAATTGGCCTGCTAGCGACACCAAACTTGACGCCATTAAAAAAGCGACTGCTGAGGATCAAAGTCTCGTTCAAGTAACTGCCATGATTAAATCTGGATGGCCAGATCGCCGACAATCTGTACCGAATAGTATTCGAGAATATTACGTGTTTCGTAATGATCTATCCGTTGCGAATGGACTTATTTTGTATCAAGATCGAATACTAATACCAAGTTCGCTGCGTACCGAAACGTTGAACACGATACACGAAGGTCATTTTGGTCTAACCAAATGTCGAGAACGCGCAAAATCGTGCGTTTGGTGGCCCGGAATAAGCCAAGATATTAAGGCCACAGTTGAAGCGTGTAAATTTTGCCAAATTCATAAATCTTCGCAAAAACGCGAGCCTTTAAAATCTACACCGTTACCAGATAGACCGTGGCAGAAAATTTCAGCAGATCTTCTGGAATTCAATAAGCAACGATATTTAGTCGTAATGGATTACTTTTCAAGATATTTAGAAATAGCGCATTTGTCCAACATCACATGTTGTCAAGTTATTGCGAAGCTTAAAAATATTTTTGCTCGTTGGGGTGTTCCAGAAGAGCTAGTTTCAGACAACGGTACACAGTTTACCGCAAACGAATTCAAGCAATTCGCGAACGACTATAATTTCAGACAATCATTTAGTAGTCCCCACTATCCGCAGTCTAACGGTGAGGCGGAAAAATTTTAGCACAGAATGACATATTTTTAGCGCTGATGACGAATCGATCGACTACAGTTGCGGCAACGGGATTTAGTCCATCTCAACTTATAATGGGAAGACAAATTCGTACCACACTACCAGTTTTGGCAAAGCGTTTAAAACCTAAATGGCCAAGTTTAAGCGGTGTCAGACAAAATGATGAATACGCAAAATCGCGATCGAGGTATTATCATGACCGACGTTATTCGGCAAAACCGTTACCAGAACTTAAAACGGGTGATCAAGTTCGTGTTAAATTAGACGACGAAAAACTTTGGAGAGAAACGGGAATAGTAACTAAAACTGATCACGACCGTCGTCAATATACCGTCGAAACGCCACACGGTTCGTTTGTTCGAAATCGGAAACATATTCAGGCAACTAGCAAATCGGGTTCAGATCAAAATATTACGCAAGAATCTCAAACTTTGTCCCAAGATCCTCAACCTCAGTGTGATGCTAGTTCGTATAGTGACTCGTCAGATAGTGTGAGTGATAAACCATGTTCGAATGTATGTAATGAATCTAATACATCGTCACCGATTGTAAAAACTAAAAGTGGTCGGATTATTAACAAACCAAAACGATTGGATTTATGAACACTTATTTCTTTATGTTAGTGATTATTGACAGTTATATTCCAGTTTGTGTTTTGTAGACTTTCATACTACTTTCAGGACAGTTAGTCATTAGTTTAATTCAATTATTTTAATTATCTGTTAAAGCAACGTATGAGTTTTGCTTAGCTTGAAAGGGGAGATGTTGTGATATGGTCCCTGTATAGATGTGTGTATGATGTGACGTATGGTGTATGACGTATGTGTGACGTCAGTTATATACTGTAGATGACGTTAGTCAGTCTGTAGATGTTATGCAAGTAAACAGGACACGTAGTTGCACAGTTAACATGCCTTAGTTATTATTTATGATATATATTATCATAACAATCAGTGGAGAAATTTTGTTATCAGTTGGAAGTAACTGAAACAAAGTAATGGAAAAAGTGAAAACGATAAACGCCCGGGTTTTCAATGTACAAAGGTTGAGATTTTTATGTCCCCACTACGAAACGGTGGTACATTCTTTTTATATATTCTCGTTTATCAACGTTTATCATAAATATACCTCAAAACTACACAAAAAGCATGTTTGCATTTTGAACCAATGATGTCACAATCTAAATATTGTTGACACAAAATCAAATTGATACTGTTACACAAAAGTGCATGTAACTTGTCTAGGTTGAGACAGAAAATTCTAACATAGGTGCAACATGAGACTTTCTTGTCTGATATGGGAGAATATTTACAATATGACTGTATCTCTCTTCGATAAAACATACAGAAGCAATTGTATTGTTTTTCCCGTTGAAAGAAAATATGGGTCATGACCCACAATTAAGCCTACAGTTTGAGGACTTGCAGTATTCATTCATTACCACTCGAATCAACATGTAATCACAGCCTATTCGAAATATCACATGGGTGGACTAAAGGTCTAATCGGGATTAATTTTGTGCTGGTACCGGGTGAAAAATTACAAAATCTTGACACCCATATATGTATCTATTTTTCTGTGAAATTACACAACAGTGCACCATATCTAATCTTCTTTTCGTTTTTCCCCAGGTCTGAGTGGTGTAGCTAGCTTAACAGTGGGTGACGCACCTTGGATAGATCTCGGACGGACCCGCAATTGCACAAAATAGGGTTGGCAGCTCTGCATTAGCTAGAGTAACCCTTATGCTTGTATGTAAAATTTTATCTGTTTTCTGGTTCTGTCATATATTTACAAATACCTAGCTGCTCTATAAAATTTAAATAATGTATTACCCTCTGGGTACTAAAATCGAATCCTAAATACATCTTTTCTTCCATTATTGTCGGACGTTCTCAACATGTGTTTTATCAGTGGAGAAATTTTTGTTATCAGTCGGAAGTAACTGAAACAAAGTAATGGAAAAAGTGAAAACGATAAACGCCCGGGTTTTCAATGTACAGCAACAACGGGGTCAGTCTTTTTTTTTTTTTTTTTTTTTTTTTAATCGACCAACAGTGATATATTTTGCTTTTATCATATCTGACAACGTTCTGAACTAAATTCATCAGAAATAAACTGATTTTATTGCACTTTAAAATTTTCTTAAAGTTCTCTATATAAAAATTCTGACCCCAATTTAAGGGCCTGTGATTCGGAGGTATTTGGTCTCCCACCACACTGCATGTGGGAGACTTATTGTCCCGTTATTGTTCTTTTTTAATTATTATTCCAATTTCCGCACACTGCATATTTATATAAATGGCCCTAATATTTCCGATTTCCGGTCAACAAAAATTCTGCTTGCCACAATTACAATTCTAGTTTTATTCTAGTTGGTACATTCAATATATACGTCCTTATCATGTTTGATTTTTTCAAAACATGTGTTCCAAGGCGACAAGCATACTTTCTATAGTGACATTCCATACTGTCACTTTTACTGATAATTTTAGTCACAACTTGAAAGTTACAAAATTTATGATCGAACTCCTTTTCCTTTCGCTGTTATATGGCACATAATGTATTATGAAATGTGCTTAGTTCAATGCTTTTTGAGCGTATGTTTACCGTATACATACGCTCCAATTGGCAATTAGGTTCAGAGTAGGCCGAATACCCTGCCCTTACGATGGTAGGACGTGTTTTGACATTTACATAATTTACTGGAATAATGTGAAGGGTCTTATAGCATCAACTCACTGGATGGTAGCAATGTAAAAAGTTTTACCATTGTTAGGACCGTTTATTTTTTATAATTCGGTCTCATGAGGCTCTAAAGATAAGCATTATTTGTAGCTACTTTTGTAGTATGAAAAAATGCTGACACTTAGGTGATTTTAACCTTATGAACATGTGTTCAAAGAGTTTGTACTTCATGATTCATACTTGGAAGAGACTTGTATATTATTAGCAGATTAGTGTTACAAAATAACACTACGAAAATTGGGCACAACAGAAACTAAATTTTATCAGAACTCCTTATTTTCTACCATACATAATCTGATATGTTCCTGCTTTGTTATTTTCGTAACATATGTTTCGTCTCGAGGGTCTGTCGGCCGTGTTCATACTCCGGGTCGTGCATTATGTCATCTAACCTTGGGAAAATTTTTGGCATATAACATGGAAGAAACAATATGCACACCGTCAGGTCATTACAAACGCACATACAAAATTTAATAAAATCGCATTCAAAACTGAAGGACTAGTTTAATATGGTCGCAAAATACGGATGAACAGACGCGGACTGCATGATAACATAATACTTACTTTACTTACCTATTCCTCTTGATTCCCTGGAGAACAAACGGGCGCAACAACACCTCTCCATCTGGCACGGTTCTTTGATATCTTCTTCAGTTCAGCCCAGGTCTTTCCAGCTGTTTGTGCTATTGTGTCGGTACTCCTACGCCAAGTCTATTTTGGCTGCCGGTCCATCTCCCTCTTCGTCCAGTTTCAATATATTCCGTAGTTTTATATTGTAGTTAATTCTAATAACAATGAAGTAATGTTTTAAGAGTGATCATTTAATTTAAATGTGTTTCTAGTAAAATCTAAGGTTTTTACTCTGTTATTGTGATAGCTTGGAATTTTCTATACAATCAGTAAGATTGATGATTTTACTAGTAAAATTCTAGATATCTAGCTTTTTCCTAGTAAAAAGCAGAATTTTTCACGTTACTAGATTAAAAACAGTAAAATCCAGAATTCTGGACTTTACTAGTAAAAAGTGGATTTCTAGTTTTTACTGAATAAAACCCAGTAAAAACTAGAATTCAGCTTTTTATTAGTGAAATCTTGGATTTTACTGAATTTCAGATATGCAAGTATGAGCTATCTTTAAACCTTATATTAATAGCTTTTCCAAAACCTTGCTTATAAATGACCCTCATATTTATTTCGAATTCCAAAAAAATGTGGGGAAGGTGGGAGACTTTCGTTATTGTGCTTGCTATTTATGTTTGTATATTCAATATATATGTGTGCTTTGTTTGATCTTTTCGAAACATGTGTTCCGAGGCTTTGGCGAAAAACATACTTTGTATAATGGCATATTGATACTCCTAAATTATTCAGTCACAATGAAAGTTACTATTATGATCAAACCCTTTTCCTTTCGCTGTTATATGACACATAATGTATTATGAAATGTGCTTAGTTCAATGCTTTTGGAGCGTATGTATACAATTAGGCTCTGAGTAGGCTGAATTACCTGACCTTATGATGGTAGGACATGTTTTGACATTTACATTTACTGGAAGAGTGTGAAGGGTCTTACAGCGTCAACTCACAGGATGGTAGCTATATAAAAAAAGTCTTACCATTACCATTGTTAGGGCAGATAATTCGGCCTAGGCTCTGAGGGTACGCATTATTTGTATCGACGTTTGTATTATGACAAAGTACTGACACTTAGGTAATTTTAACTTTATGAGCATGTGTTCAAAGAGTCTGTATTTATTAATACTT